>BMAO01006120.1:0-92074 GCA_019973975.1 Trichonephila clavata | reverse complement strand
TGTTGTGCTTCGTTCCGGTTACGTATTTATATTTAATTATTTAATTATTTAAGTTGCTTATTAGTTTTACCCTCTGAAGATTATTAAGCCTACCAAAATATTATTATATTATGAGTTCAGTAAGAATCTTCCAAAACATTCTAATAACTTTTATAGCACAGCATTTTCAGTTTCTAAGCTTTTCTGATGTAACCTAAAAGTATGGTATGTATTCTTGCTGTTTTATAAGATAAACGAAGTTAGGCTCCAATCATAACATTTAAAAATTAAGTGATTGAAAACTCAAGGGAGAATTTACAGCGTTATTCACATTTTGTATGTTTTGCCACGTGGCAAGTTAACAGTTGTATACATAAAAATCTAATTTGGAAGATAATGTGTAGAAATTAGAACATAATTATTTCTAGAAAGTGGTACAAGCTAAAAGAGTCAAACCAACATCTGTCGTACCAATGCACGTAGCTCAATTTTCGAGGAGCTGACTTATATATGCTATTAATTCTTTACTTGATAACACCCTTCACGTTACCCAGGGGCCTTTGACAATCATCCAATGCAGATAGATTAGTATTATGTCAAAGGATCAAATTATCTCACTTTACATCATCATAATTAAATCAATCAGTGACTTAATACTGGATAGTTCATCTTCTGACCGTCTACATGAAATTAATTCACAAAGGAAAAACAGGAAATATTTTGATTACTAATACTTAAGTTTGAAATTACACTAAGAAAACATATATCTGAGCACAAAAACGTCGAAAACACGTATCGCATAACATTAGTATGACAGGATTAGATCTGAGAGTACTTTGGAGTATATTTTACTCAATATATTCAGAGCATTTAAAATAATTTATTTTCTTCTCATAAAATATCAATGAAATATTTAATAAACTGGTAAAAGGTTAATTTATATTCGATCCCTAACTAAAATATAAACTGTACATTAGGCGAGTCAAAGTTTTTCAGGAACTTCAAATCTATCTGTATAGGAAAAATCTTTCTCTGATAATAGATGAGGAAAATAAAACAAAAATTGTCAGCAATACTGCCACAAGAGTATGAATTCTTGCTTTCATTTCTTCTAATAAAAGTTAAATGCAATTTTTGAAGAAACAGAGGTTTCTTGATACTTTTTAACATTTTTGTTCATTGGGAAGACACCCTTAAATTAGTTTAAAAACCAGCAATGTACATCTTTTCTTTTTGAACAGTGGAATTTTACAGAGTCTGCTTGTCAAATGCCGTGCAACGTATGCGCAGAAAACGAAAAAGCTTGAGATCAGGACTAGCTCGATGTGGAGTAAGAGCTGGAGGCAATGCTCACATGTACATATGTCATTGTATTGGCCTGCCTTCCTCAGTATCATTACCAAATATCATGTTTTTGGTTGTTTATTGAAGAAAATAATTTTATTTATGTCTAGATCATCAAAAGTAATCTTTCATTTTAGCACGTTTTCACTTAGTGGAACAAAGCCATTAGAGCTAAATTTCATCTTCGTCTTGTTCCATATTTTGATCATTACCTTTTCTCAGCCAATAAGCACTAATTGAGCCTCATGGTTTCAGTGTGGTCCATTTGTGCCTAGATGCCTGAAGTTATATTTAGTTAATCATTTAATTTTTAAGTTGTCTACTTTTGATTAAAAAGTTTATTTAGTTCATTATTCTTGAAATAGCACATGTGACATAAACCTTCAAGGTTACTTGCATGCCAAGATTGATATCTTTTTTAAATTTAATGCTTTAGCAACATTAGATTTAAAAATTGTTTTCTCTAATCGCTACCAAGCCATAGCAGTGTACAAATGGTTAAATGGTGAGGTAGTTTCCTTTTCCATGTAGCCATGCCACCCTATCTCAATATTGTCTCCTAAAAGTCTTACAGCCCAGAGGCTTGAGTTCTACTAGATGATTCTGCTGTTTTCTACCAGCAGATATCCTCTGCTCTTCTTCTATGCAGCGTTTCTTAACTTTCGATCGTCACGCTCCATTTGCCTATCAAAATGATGTCACTGGATACAGATTTTGAACATCCCACTCAAGCAATATTGATCAAAACCAGTCTAGTAGGGGTTTTCATTCGAGGACAAGTTCAGTGATCTAGTCAGTGGCACATCTGCAATTTTATGATGACCTTTCAGCTGTAAGGAGAAATCTCAGATTACATGAGGACGCTTCACGGACGCAGTTTAGGGTCCGCAGACCTAGTTTAACAATGCTCCTGTAAGATTGTAAACCTTTTCACTTATGCCTCTACAAGCATTTGTGGCAGTTCATCCATCTACTCTGAGTATTTTTCTATCTTCCTCAGTTCAGATCTGTTTAAATAGTAATACCTATTTACATATATCACATTTAATTCACAGACAGAGTTCTCAAATCTAACTCAAGAGTTTAGTTTAAGGGAGAAATGCGTGAGGACCTGCTGCTACAACATGATCAGAAAATTTTTAAATATGTACCAAAAAACTAGTGTTAGAAAATACTTTTAATTATGGTGTGTTGGAAATATGGTATATTCAGATGCTTTCATGTTTCTAGAAAAAGGTCGTTCTATCTCAATAGGAATAAACAGGTGTACAATTGTATCTTATGAATCATTAAATCAAACGAATAAAACTATTCAAATTACCTGATTTTTGCTTAGATTTGTGCTTTATTTTACTATAAACTAAAAATTTTTAAAATGTTTGATTTTATTATACTATGGATCACTCAAAGCTTTTATAAAGTTATGTAAAGAACATACAATTTTTAAAAATGGCTGGAAGATACATATGTAACGATATAAATATATTATTCAAATATATAATAATTTCCATCCATTGTCAGCATTGAGAGCACGAGGAAGTTTTTAAATCTTAGATGGTTATTTAAATAGTATTGGAAGAAAAATCAGTACATATTTGTAAAGAGGACATTGCACAAATATTAAAATATGGATAGTTTTGAAATTTGCACATAAATTTAAAAAATTCAATTATTTTTCTATCTTTCTTGAAATTTTTATTCCTTTAAATAAGAGTGTTTAGGACATGTAGTAAGGTTAATATTATTCATTAAGTGAGAATCATTGAAGTGAGTTCTTATATCTCTCTGTTTGAGTAAAATACAATATTTAAATATACTCAAAAATTTAATTTTTTGAGTGAATTGATTTTATTAATGCATCCGTAATGTCTTCTTACAATATAAAGTAGATTACCTCAATGCTGCAAGATAAAATAAATATATTTTTACATGAATCCTATCTTAGATGTTGTATATTCAAATTATGAAAATATAATTTTCAATGAGTTTTCAGATACCTATATTGTATATACCTGTATATACTTCGGAACTATTTTATGAATTTCTTAAGCTATGTGATACGTTGCTATGCATATATTTAACATTTATAAACCCCGTGCCCCACCAGACGTATAACACGGGGTAAACAACACAGACAGAAGAAGGATTACAACACAAACATCCATGCCTTCTCGGGATTTCAGACAGTCCCTGCGGCATCGTAGTCAGCTTCACTGACCCCTATATCGGATGGGCGGCATGCATATTATATTGATTCATGATTTTCTTATTAATTTAGAAAGTAGTATCAATTTAAGTTAGTATCTATTTTTTTTCATAGATTTGTTGCTTTAGTTTCAAACGCATTTATTTAATTATGACAAAAGCTTTTCTTGTGATTTTTTAATTTAAGATGAAATATTTGTATAGACTAATGAGTAAGCATAGAAATAATTAGTTCAAAATTACTTATACATAATACTTGAAATAAATTAAGAAAAAATTCAAATAGTTTTTAATAACACTTTGAGTAAAAAATACGTGAATATTAATACATAACTGGTGTCGTCTCTCCTTGCTTATTTCAAAGTATACTCTAACCAGTTATATGAAACGTATTCAATTTAAAATAAATTAAAACGTTTTAAAATTCTTTTTGGTATATTCAGTCTAAGAGTAAACACTTTCCACATATAAATGCAGCCAAATGATATACTAAAATTAAATTATTTCGATCGAGAATTTTTTCAATTCTTCATTTAAAAACGTTGCAAGTGTTTTCTCAACAATTTTATCCATTCAAGCAAATCTAAAAATATCGTGAAGATTCAAAACTTTTGTGAAAGTAATTTGATATTATAAATAGTTACTCATTCGAAATTTTTGGGAGAATCACAAAAACAATTTTCTTGATCTTAAGCGGAAAAAATACGAAATATGTTTCAATACCCATCATAATTTTTCTAGTCACCAGAAAATAACTTAGAAAGTCGTAGGTTTTCTTATGCCAGTTTTAATTTCACTTCAGGAATTTTGTTTAAAATAATAAACCTGATTTAACTTTTAAAAAATTGTTATTCATATCTTTATTATTTTACACTTTCTTAAATTAGGTAAAAAAGTCCTTTAAATTAAGTAAAAGAAGTGCAATAAAATGTTTGCTAAAATCAGGTTCAAGTTATTTAATTGAATACTTATAAATCATTATAATCCTAAGAAATCAAAATAAAGTATTAATGTGCGGAGTATGTATAGACTAAATATAACTAAAAGAGGAAGTTATTCTAAATTTGATAATTTAAAAAATTCTCAGCCTTTGTCTTAACTTTTTGTCTAAAATTGTCCATTTACGGTCAATAAATCTAAAATTTCTGTAAATATTGCTTTTCTTTAATAAAAATGCATTCACTTTATGAATTGTATTATATTCAATATAAAAAAAATTGAAATTAAAATAATTTAAAATAAATATTTTGTATTGGTATCTTTTAGATTTCAAAGATATGTAAGGAAAATAGTATTAAGTAAGAGTAATAGTACCTTTTCTATTATAGTTTTATCAATAGATATTATTACTAAATTATGATAAAAATAACATCTTTCATTAACATATTTCATACATTTTAACGTTAAATATATCAATAGATTCAAACAGTTCAAAAGATAGGGGGAAACTAAAAATTGTTCTAAAAATTCTTACACATCATGTATAATTTCATAGTGCGAAATACTTTTAAATGCATCATGGGATTAAACTTACAAATGCTGACTCATCATTTCTAATACATGATAAGGTTCCAAAAACTTATATAATTTTTGTGATTTTTACCTTTTTAGTATAATTGCAAGCTATTTGATCGTGATGATACCCCTAAAATAATCAGTTACTGTGTCTTCAAGGAGAAAAAGAAAATTTCAAAACTGAATTATTTAAAGTAGCAGTTAAGAGTACATCTTAAATTTATCCTTTTTTTATTTACTGCAATGATAGTCTTATATAATGATGACTATCTCTCCTCCTATTTCATTAGTTGTATATGAAACTGGTTTGGGCAGCTTGTACCTCGTCGAGGAAGTTATCATGTGGCTATCTTTGATTACTAAGCTTAAGTTTAAATGTGAATCATTGTGCAGAGTTTTTTTTTTTTTTAAAAGTGAATCCATTTCTTTGTAAATTATTTTCAACTGTAAAAAAAAATTTTTTTTTTCATGCTTTATGCATTTTCTATTATAAAATGCATTCTTATTATAAAATATGTCTTGAGTTCTGAATTTTTTATGCTTAATCGTATAGATATTCATTTTTTTAATTCTTATTATAGCTGAAATCTTTTAAGATGTTAATAAATTTGTTGAGTTCTCTGAAAACTTTTATATTTGTTATAAATTATACACAGAGATAAAAATCTAATGCCATTTGTAGTCAGTTTCAGAAAAAATTCTACTGGGTTTTTCCATTCAAGAATCCGAGATGAAGAGAATTTCAACGTGCTTGATTGTAAATGCAGAATTTTTAAGAAGTTTTTAACTATTCTTTTTTTTATGAGAAAACTTAAGAATCACTACGATAGCATGCGAAGTGGTACAAAAAAAAATTCTTTATTTCCTGAATATTATTCAGTTAAATCTTTTAAAATTCGGGAAATAAAATGTTATAAATGAAAAATAATGTGTTTAGTACCTGTAGTATAAACAAAACTATTCAACTAAAAGTAATTTCTCAGAAAGCATTTTATATACATTGACATCAAGGAAATTTGGGAAAGTTGTATTTAGTATTAAAAATACATATTACCTCGGGATTTCAAAATTTGATATAAATTCGAATTATTAAATAAGACTTTTTTATCTTAAACTAAATTTATTTTATGAATATATAACTTAAGATAATATTAAATATTTACATTAAGATGGTTTTATGTTATAAAATAACGATAATGCATTAACTCTGAAATATTAACATAAACTATTAGTGAAATTATCAGATTTTACTAATTCTAAAAGAAAAAAAAAAGGTGACGGAAACAATTTAAACAAGACACTAATTTTTACTTGACTGACAAGATAGTTCTTCTAGAAAGAATTAATCGTTTGTTAATATCCATTATCGAAATGTTTCATGTAACACTTTCAGTCGACTGCAAGTTTTTCTTTTTGTTTTCAAGAAAAACAATGCAGACGATTATAAAAAGTTAAAACTATTTTAATAAATTACGCATACATTATTTTTTCATAATCAGTTTTCTGTACTTTTGTTTCAACAGGTAGCAGGTGAATATTTCTTATTTTATTCTAGAATTCTGTTTATTTAAATGTATAAGCTGTTTCTTTGATTTCCTTGCATTACAAAAAAATAAATAAATGTGGCATTAATCAAGAATAATTTATCAGTGTTATAGTTTATCTTTAAGTTTTCTTTAATTACTGTTTAATTAAATAAATTGCAGTAATAACTTACTATTAGAAAAAGCTTATACATGTTCTTAAATAAATGGCAGATAAATTTTAACTTCCTTTTTTTAAAAATAATTCGCTTAGCATATACTAGTTCGTTTTAGTAACATAATATCTCTGTTTCCTTAAATCTATAGGCGTGGAACAAAATACTTTATTTAAGAAATTTAGAAATAAAAAAAAATATTGATTTAATTGACTTGATTTTAGAATTTGTAATATATTCTGAAAGGATTACCGCGACGTTTATTTTATTCGTGGAAAGTATTTTTTTTAGATCATAAGAGGAAATGTTAAATAAAAAAGGGTTAAATATGTGTACAGTTTTAGATATAGATATAAAAATAAACGAGTAAATACAATCAAGAAATGGATGACATATAAAACTTTTAATAACATAGTTGCTAATGGTAAATATTCATTTGAACTTTAACAATTAGGAATATGAAGAAATGAATATAATTTCAAAAATAGAGTTTTATAATCTATATATTTATTACATTGTTAAATTTTATCTTATATTAATTAACATATTACCATTATTCGCCAATGCATTATTTTTTCAAATTAGGAGTCTTTCTTTTTAAATGAAGATATGTACACAGTGGGGCACAAAAGTGTTCGTACACTTGCAATATTTTCTATAAAATGTAATGTTTTCAACTAAAAATCAGGTGTTTTAAGCCCAGTAAAGCATATGTGGTGAGAATTTGAATTTAAATTAAGAAAACATGACACACACATATAGAAACAAAATATAAAGTAAAAACGATGATCACAGAAGAATGGAGGAACGTGATGCAGAAATTACAAAAAAAAAAACTATACCAAATGTGTAAAAGTTGTTGTGAACGCTAAAAGATAACCTTTTAAGTACTAAATTCAGAAGAGATTTTTTTTGTAAGTGTACAAAGACTTTTGTAGCGTTACTTTTTAGTAGTTTTTTTTATTTTGGTTTATAATTTTCCAAAATAATTGTTATACTATGCTTTAAAAATTGACTATGTTACCTAAGTAAGAACAAAATGCAGATACTATAAAAATTACAATTCCGATATATTAATTTTTATTTGTTGAAAGCACATGTGTACGAACACTTATGTGGCCCACTGTATATTTCTGAGACAGGTCACTTTATTTGCTAATTTTTACATATTTTTTACTTAACTGTGCTTTTTACCCATTTGTCAAATTTTAAATCAAGTACAATTAAATGATTCTTAAAAAATGTTACAACTTAAGCGAAAAAATTTTATAACACATGCTGAATATGAAATTCTTTCAAAAAACCACATTTCAAACTAAAAAAGGATAAACTTCAAGAAAGGAATGTGTTCAAGGAATATCTTTTTTCTAGACTTCAATTAATGATGAATTAATTAAAATGATTAATGGAAATTTATTTTAACTATTTTTAAAACTTTCGTCTTAAAAAAGAAGTTTATATATTTATAAATCTAACGATTATTGTTTTAAATCTAAATTAAAATGTCTTTTTTGTTATTACTTTCCTGTACAAAAATAATAATAAATGACGTTAGCTTTTACTTAAACTTTCAATAAAGTTCTTCATTCAAGGAGAAAAATTATTTGAACGAACAAAAAATAAAAATAAATAAATATAACAAATAGATTACGTTTTACTTCATTATCATTCAGGATAAAAAATTAAATTCTATTTGCTTGTGATAAAGTTTATTCTAAACATCTAATTCAATTCCAAAGCATGTTTTTATATGAAGTAGTGAAACTATATATATATATATCCTTAATTTATCTCATTGTTAATTTAACTTTTAAATTTCCTTTGTATTTCTGTAATGAGAAGTAATTTGAAAAAATATTTTTACTGTTTTGAAACAAATTGATTTAATTGCTATTTTATCACAGTATTCCGAGAAATTTGGGGAAGAATTTTGGAATAAAAATGTGTGAAGCATTTGATTAATCTCATGGGATAAATTTTTGGTAAAATGTTGCCGAAAATGCATTTTAGACTTAAAAGTTCATAAAATGGTATTTAGTAAAAATTAGCTCTTAATTGCTCAGAAAAATAAGCTTATTGTGTTTCATTTAAAGATAATGATAATAATAGTTTATAACGATAGAATGAGATAATTTTAAGAACTAGTCAAAAAAGTTTTCTGAAATCTGTAAGAATATTGATCAAGCACATTCTATAAAAAATGTTAAAGATTCTTTTAATAGAAAATTAAAAACATTTATATATATATATATAGATTAAGAAGAATATAGCGGAAAACTTGCAAAAGGGTTTCTAGGGTTAATTTTAGATTTTGTAGACAGGCAAAGTACTCTTATTGTTTTTTTTTCAATTAAGTTGGTAATAATGAAGGTAATTAATGATGAATTAATTAAAATGATTGGTAGATATTTTTTTAAGTTAACTTTAATATTTTTGTTTTAAAGAAATATAAAGAAAAATATGTATAAATAATCAAAATATAAGAGAAACGCATATATAAATAATAAAATCATAACTAATAAAATTTTTTGATACATTCAATTGCGACACGTTTGTTTTCACGTGAATATATATTGTGTGAAATTTCATAATTTTGACATTAATTAATTAATTAGAATTGAGTTTAATGATGTATTCTTAAATATTTGAAAAACTTTTCAATAATTAATAATACTTTACTGTTTTAAAAGTCATAAAGTTGAATTTATTATCATTTCTGTTGAATACTCACGCTGTTTGCAATACAACTGTCTCTCTATAAAATTTCTGTAAAAATTTTGTATACTGAATTTAGTGAAAATAATGTTATAGAACTTATATTATATCACATTTCAAAACATAAAGAAAATTTTGCTATCAATATACTTTCTTTCTTATTTTTTAAACATTCCTCTTTGTGTAACAGTAAAAATGAATAAATTAACCGTTAAAAAAATTTAAAAATTGCTGTAAAAATAAACAAATTGTTATTATAAATTATAAACTTAGTAACAATTGAATTATTAAAAATAATTGAATTGACATGTCAAACTGAGTTTAAATTTCAGACATTTAAACAGCCAAAAAAAATCCATGGAATGCGTATCGATTTAAAAATATTTTTTGTGTTTTATTCTTTACAGAATATGACATAAGAGTTAGACTTGTCTTAATACAAGAAAACGAATATAAATAATTTATATCTAACGATTACTTCTTAAAATAAACTGAAAAAAATTTATCCTATGTTAATTTGGGAAATATATTTAAACTTTTAACAGCTATTTTAACTTTTTAACATATCAGCCATATCAAAGTCACTGTAAAATTAAATAATAAAATATTTAACGTTTCCTGGAGTATATATGCATATTCACACAGTATAAAACTGTAAAGTTTTTACTTTTTATGTGTGTAAATAATCATCAAATTTTAATGAATAACGAGTTATCAATTTGTTTTCTAAAAGCAATTTTCTTTTAGCATTTATTGCTAAAGGAATTTTTAAAAATATATATTACGTTAAGCATTATTGTTCCTAATTCCTAATTAAAGCAAACGTATTTTTTATTTAAGATAATAAAATAGTTATAAGATTACAATATATTTATATAATCTCTCAGAAAAAAAAGCAATACGCATATGATTTTTTTTTCAAAAATTAATTCTGTTATCGTAAAAATAATATTAAGAAAACTACTTAACTTATATATAAACAGTTTTGATCACATTTTTTAGACATAAGGCATCTTTTCTTTCTGTATTTAGAAAGATGTTTACATGGTATCATTAAAAATGTAACATTAGAAGTTAAAAGCGCAGCTGATTTTTTTCAAAAAATTTGGCACGTGCGTCTTTTTTTGCTTCACTAAGAATGAAGTAAAGCAGGAAATAAACCGTTTTGTTATCTTTGATAATAGCGTATAATGTTCCTAATAATTCAAAGAATATGTCGTAATTAAATACCTATTAAAGGAAAAGTTTGAAAAGAGTTAAAGTAAGCTTGGGTTTGTTCATATTTCAAATCGTAAACAGTATATATTTTTTGAAAATTAGTTGATTAAAAAAAACCGTTTTGTGCTGTATAAAACAAATTAATTTTTCTCCTTATCAAGCTAAATATTAAAAAAAGCTTTCAAAATATAATTTTATGTTAGAAATAATCACTTTTAAATTGTAATACTTTTCTCTGCGATAAGGAGGAATTTTAAAGCATTTCTCCAGTCCATTTAGCTTAAAATATTCTCTCTATATTTCATCACTATATAACTATATTTCCATTTCATCTTTCAACACTATTTTTCATTGCATTAAAATCACTTGTTCGTTCCTAGTAAAGTTTTTCAGTCGAATGGAACATGTCTTCTCTTAAAAAGTAATTTTAAAGTCAATTTTAATAGTTACATGTGAAAATTGAGATTTATTTTCAGAAATGCTTCACTACTACTCAAATAAAACCAATGGCCATTTTTCTCTCCAATGCTTTGTTTTGAAAAGTTTTTTCCAAAGCTTTCAAAGAAAACGAAATAAAGGGGAAAAATTTAATGCTAAATCTTAGTAATGTATATGATATTGAACTGTAAAAATATTATTAGGGGGATAATTCAAATTTTAGACTTATAATATTTTTTGATGAGTGAAAAATGGCAGATTTTGTAATACATAGTAATATTTAATGCAGTAATTCATTGGTTTATAAGTTTTTATATGTTTTTTTAATTATTGTATGATCGCATTGTATGATTTTTAGTTATGTTATTGTGCATGATTAAAAATCAAGCACAGTAACATAATTTTTTAATCAAGCACATAACAAGAGTTTTAAAATGATAATTTTTTTTCAATGTAACCGGGTTTTTAAGAAACCGGTGTACATTGCACAAAAAAAAATTGGCATAGAGTATTGCTTTTTAATGATAGAAATTTTAATTTTATTGCTGTGATAATTAATAAGTTACAATAACATAATATTTTATTCCAATGTTGAATGCTATGTAGTGAAGAAAGTCTCAGAACACACACTTATAAATCTGAATTTAGTAGATACCGCATATTCTTTATAAGGCGCACCTTTTATTAAAAAAAATAATATCGAAATTTATATATATACTAGGGAGCATTATAACCAGGATATAAAAATAATCTTTCAAAATAAAGAAAAAATTAACATAAAAAAATAATTTCTACATGAGTATAAATACTGACATATCTTATGAACTTTCATGATTGGATAACATGAAAATGTCATATTAGTCTTCCGTTATATCTTCATACACATAATCAGATTCTCTGTCTTTTTTACATTATCTTTGCCACTCTGATACATAAATAAATAATCCTCTTCCGTTCCACCTAAAATGTTAAATATACTACATTTTTAAATCTTTTTTAATAATGATAGGTTTAATTTCATTCCCTGCTTTAAATATCTAGTCACAGACTATTTCCAGACTTCAAAAGTGAGCATTGCACGTTAGAATATAAGAGAGCACGTTATACGGCGAATACACCTAAGACTTCAGTAACACAGTTTAAAAGTACAAGGTTATTCATAATTCCTTCCTGGTTTTCGTTGCAATAGTAAAAAATCTGAGACGAATACAGCAAAAAAGAACATTTGAAAGATTAGGGAAACATTCAAGCTTTATTTACAGGTTTTTTATGGGTGAGACCTTGGTTATACGGCATACATCAAAGCGATAGTCCAATTCCTGCCAAGCTCTAAACATGGTACTATCAACGTTATTGACAATACAGGTTATCCTTTCATGTAATTCTACTGCACCACACAACAAAGGACTAAGAAAATTTGGTCATATATAAAAAAAACCAAGTTTTCGGATAACACGGATAACAAATGGAAATGATAATCCGAATTGTCACTAATGCTTATAGTACTATGTTAACACTCACTTAGCTAGTTCTAAGTTGGCCATATATCAAAATTCCTTCGAGGCCCTTTTTTTATATATGAGAACCTTATTTGTGGAATTATAGTTACACATGTTGGAGCCCCTTCGCGGGTCCCGTATTACTGATACGGTGGTACCTATGCCCCCCTGCACGTTGAGTAGTGTGTGGCAGGAACTGGACTATTGCATTTACCAAGGTTTCACTCATAGAAACCCGTTAAGTACGTAAATAAAACTTAAATTTGTATCTAATGTTCTTTTTTGCAACATTCGCCTTAGTTTTTTTTACTATAACACTTTGAAATCCGGGAGGGAATTATGAAAACCTCCGTATGGATGCGAGTTGTACGCCGGAATACACGGTACAGTAATACCTCGAACTTACGCACAATAGGTGGGTCTAAGTGATAACTGCGTAAGTCGGGGTATGATTTCACATATAAATACATTTTTATTTGAGATTCATCTATAGAAGAAAATAATAATTTAGGAAAATTAAATGTTTAATAAAATCTTAGGTAATACAAATAAAAAATGGTAAACCGAAGTTGTTTTGATGTAGAAGGGTTTACAAAATCTAACAAAGTAATCTGCCGGTTCAAAGATTTTTTCCCCCCGAAAAGTTTCCTTGTAGCACATGCTTAATATTTTTTTATTCCTTGTTTTGTTGAAAAAATACGCACTTCGTTGGAGTCTATATATTCTAAAATTTGCAACCCGTTTTCAATAAAACTGAGGCGTTCTGTCAAAAATTCCCAACTCCCATTCGATCTTCTGATTGAACTGGGTCTAGAGAATCAAGTTCTTCAATGTCTTGCGTTTGCTCATGCATTTCTATGAGCTCATCACTTGTCAGCTCCTGATTGTTGGAATCCAGCAGTTCTTGAACGTTATCACTATCCCTTTCTACATTTATTATCGACAATTTCTTATCACATTATCAATTTCACCAATTTTACCATTTTTTTTTCTCAAACAATAGACGAATCGAGGAGATTTGAAAATCGCGTAACTCCGGGCTCTCGTAAACGGGGTAACGTAAGTCGAGGTATTACTTTACATCAGTGGCCCACAGAGGAATTTTTCAGGGGGGGGGGAGTCTCAGGGTCGAAAATCCACCATTGTGCCACCTAAAATATTCTTTTGGTTTTGGCGGTTTTCTCGAACAGTAAAAAATTAATTATTAGCAGTAATTAATAAAATTAATTATAAAAACAAATACTTAATTAAATTTTATGTACTATATGCCTAGGATTATAATCGATCGAAAAAAGAAATCAAGGGCTTTGGGAGGGGATCTGGACTTGGGGATATCTCCTTGTGGCGCCACTGCTGTATATTATTTCGTTAATTGATGCAAAAATAAAAATAAATAAATTACAGGATCGTTAATTATGTTGCTAAATAACGCCGAGAAGTAAGAAATGACGTATTCAGTTTTATTTATTTCCGTACTAACAGAGCTTAAAGTGGGAAGTGATAACATGCAGCTTAAAAAAGAAGGAACGCAAGAGCTTCTGAATGCGCCCACACCTATGCAAAGTAACAAAGAAAGTAAAAGGAAAGGGAGTATGTGTATGGCCGACATAAAGAAGAATCAAGGTTAAGGTAAGAAGTTCAAGTTCAACCCCGCGAACACAAAAGGAAGGGGTTTTGTGAGGGATGCACTTCCTTTCCGCGTTCCCCTCCAGCAGGTAACGGAGCAGCGAAGAATGCGGGAGTTTTCTTTCTCAGGGCTGGGGGAGGGGGAAAAGTAAGGTTGCGCAAGATCGTGAGAAAGTGAGGGAATGGAAGAGAAAGTAACGGAGGGAGAAAGGGGTAAATATGTGTGTGTTCCAGACAAACTTAAGTTAGGAGCGTCTTGGAAGGGGTTTTCAAAGACAGGTTATTGCAGATGGTCTTCGAGAAACCTGTCATCATATTCTGGATGTTAAATATTTATAAGAACTCTATATTTGTAAATGTGCTTTTTTTATATAAGATTATAATTGAGAAAAAATTAGATAATTCCGGTTTGTGTTGTAGAATTTGACGCACTAATCTAAAAAATTTAAAAAAGAGAAGAAAATGTTGCGAAAGCAGTGATTGTGTGCGTGTGGTTGAGATGAAGTTTAAAGCTGCATACAACAGAACTTTGGATTTGTTTAAAATTGAAAGAAAGATTCCAAAAAATATTTTTAAGCAGTAAAAAAAAAGCTTTAATGGAGTTGTGACGAGGGAAAAAATGCCTGAGTAATGTTCAACAGAATATGTGCTCATCAGTGGCGTGACGGAAAAAATTAGGGACACCCTGCTCAGTCAAGTTTTACCTTGATAATTTTATAAATGCGTTAAATAAGTGCTTGGTGTCAGTCTGTCTTTGCCCCCCCACAGTCCTTCCCCCCTCGATGCGGGGGTGTACGTTACGCCACTGGTGCTCCTTTCTTTCTTTTTACTTACAAGTGCAATTAGAAATTCAAAGTAATATCTTGAGTGAGTGAGTGTTTATTAAGGTCCCTCAGTAAAGTAAATGAGAGCTAATGGGAACGGACCTCGTCATTTTGAACCACGATCAAATGAGGAGAACAACACCTGAGCTGGCATCTCCGTTTCCAAACTACCACACCATAGCAGTGGGAGGACTTCCAGCTACGACAGATTTAATGCGCATCAGCCCCTCTACTACGCGGTTTTCAGTGACACTGGTCTCGAACTCATGACACGAGCTCTTGTCCACTAGGCTGCCGCTGCTATAAGTAATATTTTGAAACAAACTATAAAGTTAAGGAATAGGCATAATACTTTATCTTTAAGATGAATACAATATATAGTGTAAATACATAGTTCTAAATTTTTGAAAATTGCTATACATTCTGAAATGTACGGAATAATTAGTTTTTATAAGTCGTTAAAATCTTATAAATTATAGAGTTAAGTAAAATACTAATGAAACCACTGCGCGATGATTGTAATTAAACAGGAATTCAGTATTTTAAAATCGCGAAATCCTGATGTTTATTTTAAAATGAAGAATAACTATTTATACAACTTCACATGAACAAAATGAAATTGCTTATGATATGGTACTAATGAAACACTTGTAGATTTGTAGTACTTTCCCAAATATTTTTTCTAATAGGAGTAAATATTAAAATTTACCTTTATCAATATGGGGGAAAAGCAGAATAGGATCTGGAGAAATACAAGTGATACTCACACGGAAATACTAAATGATTATTTTTATATGGAAATTTTATTCCCTCATATGATTAATGTTTTGTTTATGTCACCGCTCAAAAATCTCAAACAAGTGCGACATTTAAAAAAAAATCCGTTACAAAACGCGGATAAAAAAAAAAGTCAACTTTTTCCAACTGCAGAAACTTTCTTGAATAACGATGTGAATTTTTACCTCAAGATTTTTCAGAAACAACCCTTAAAGCTCCTCCACAAAGCAAGTAGAAAAATTGAGGCGCTATAGGGATAACGGGAAAAAAATGCCCGGGACGTAAGAAAGGACAGAAAAAACCGTTACCCCACCCCTGAAGATTAAGGAGAAAGAAAATTTTTTTCCCAAGAAACCGTTGAGTCCCACGGTGGAGGATTAAAGAAAGATGAGGCCGAGAAAGGGGTAAAACAAGTCCGCAAAGGGGTGCACCAGGGGATAGGGTTAGTGGGAGATCGAACTCCCGAAAGGGGTAGGGTGGGAAAGTGGAACTCTAAATGACGCAACACTGACGTCACTGCGCATGCACCACTTCCTCCTTTCCCGCCGGCAGATGCCGTAGTGAAACAGACGCTGAAGTCCGGTCTCTAATCAAGCCCTTCCATCTGATTGCATTGTATTCCTCGTGATTTTAATTACCCGGAGACGGACAAAGGAAGCCAGGACTCTTGACCAGGTAAGCCATTATTGATTGCGCCCATTATTTTATTGCGGTTTTTCTTTTTCTTAAATTCACCGGCAAGATTCTTCATTTGTTTTGAATCGGATGCCGGTTACCGGGATGTCGCGTTTCCAAATGCGGAATGAAAGGGCTTTTCGCCGGCTGAACCGAGCGAAGACACTCGTGTTTTCTCGAAGTTTAGGCTTAAGAAAAATTAACTTTGGTATTGTTTTGTATTTTTATTACACGTCTATGAAGAATTTCCGATAATAGACAATCTTTTAAATAAGAGTGCTTGTGGAAATGTGGTATAGTTAGCACATGTCTTTATGACAAGTGCAGAAAGGATAATTTTAAAATGTAAACAAAGTTGTTTGGAAATTTTTTTCTTTAAGTTTTATTTATTAATGCTTAAAATAATTGGATAAAGCCTTGGTTAATTGTTAAGAATATCTGAATTGTCAATCCACAATTTTGTTAATTTTTTTAAAAAAAATATGTACTTGTAAACTGTTTATAGGAAGAGAAATGTAAATAATATTTACAACACACATGTATATAAATCTGCATTTATGTTGCTATTTTTTTTTTAATTTATCATAAAATATTTTAAGTGCTAGAATTTTAATAACATTTTCGTTTTTTTTTTGTGTGTGTGTATTTTTCTTGGAATTTTCTATAACATTTTCTTAATTTTAAATTTTTTGTTATTTTTCTTGCCTATATATATAATTATGAATATTTTATGAAATTCTGCTAATTTCAGCTGAAATTTGTTTGTAATATGTTAATAAAGATTGACAATTCTTAAATGTTTTGCAAAGACGCTAAGAAATTTTTTTTTAAATTTTAATTACGTATTACTTATTGTGACATTCATACATATTTTGTAAAATTTTACTTAGCTAGTATAAATAAATAATTTAGATTCCACCTTATAAATTATTTTTTACATTAATTTTTAAATAAATTACAGAGTCATTCAATAAAAACCGTTCCATTTGAGAGTCGTGCAATGTTTCAAACAATATGTCATACATTTTTATGTATTTTGTTCCAGCTAATGATAACTCTATAATTTTTTGTATTAACAATTTTCAGAAAAAAGGAAGGGGAAAAAAAGCATTTCCTACTCTTTTTATTTTTAAAGCAGTTTTCAGAATTGTATAGAAAAATTGACAAATGCCAATATTTCTGTTGTATGTTACGTTTTCAATTTATAAATGACCTTGGGTTAATGAGCATGAAGCAGTTTGTTATTTTCCGCTTTTAAATAAACTGGTTTAGAAGGTTATTGAGAAGTGCTTTTATATATTTCCGCATTCAGTGCAATTTATGAAAAAGCTTGAAAAGGGTGATTCAATTTACATAAATATTTTTGAATTATATAACGATCATGGGTTTTTTTAGTGGAATTTGTATTATAATTTTTAATCTATAGGTTAAAAAATATTTAGGTTTTTCAAAATCAAATAAATCATAGTTGACATAGGCATAAAATTTAATGAATGTGAATATGGTAAAGGAAAGTCTATTGTATATATTCACAAAAACGTCTATGCTTTTTTCGGAGGGGGGGGGGGAGGTCATACCACAATTGAAAAATTTATATGGTCAAATTATGGATTATTGTGCAGGAAAAAAAAGTTTGTGTGAATCCGTTTATATTAGTTTAAACTGTAATTTTGGCAAAGTATTTTAAAATGCTCACATTGAGTTTTGGATGCAATTTCTTTTTCAAATAAAGATATTTTGCTTCATCATTATTAAATTATAACTATCACTGTTTGGTATTAATTTTCTCTATTCTTTTCAAAATAAATATATTAAAATACTTCAATGAAAAAAAGTTTTGAAAAAATATCAAACTAAGACTTGAACTGTTTCTGAGATAAATTAAAAATTCAATAATGTATTTGTTTTTTTAAAATAAATTTAAATATTAATTGGTAAAAAAATATTTATGCTTTAAAGCTGCCATCAATAGTAATTAACTTTTCATTTCAAACATCATTTTAAAAACATTTCCACCATGTTGCTAATTTTAAATTACAAATAACTGTTAACATTTTTTTACCGTGTGATTGTTTTTCCAATTTAATTTTGAAGTCAAAATAATTTGGTTCAAGAACTAAAAAAAATCTTTGATGAATTATTTCATACAACAAAGAAAATTCACTCTAAGAAACTCTGAAGTCATGTTAACATAAATAGCGGGGCCGTTTATATTTTGTGTAATTGTACTACATTTGTGAAAGACCAGGATACTGGAGGCGATTTTTAGGTACAGGGCATTTTTTAAATTTCTTTTTTATTGCGTAAAGGGGTAGGGGTCGTACCCTTCACTCAGGGTGAACGACCAGCGAGGGCCAGGTGGGGATGAGAAGGGAGCAGAGAGGGAAATAAAGGGGTGAATTTAAATTTAATATAGAAAATGCGTTTGACTAGCTTTTGAAAATAAATTAATGACAAAATTTAAAGTAAACATAATTCCTGAATTTTTATATAAATGTATATATATATATATATATATATATATATATATAATATTTCTTTCTAAATCTCTTTTTTAAAACTGTAAATTTTTAAATTTAATTAACAGCATGTAATACAAAAATTAAAGCTGTCTTGTGTTTGGTTGAAATAGTTCGAGGATTACTTTAAACGATCCGAGGGTTATTTTTTATTCGGTCGACTTAGAAACTCATTTATATAATTGAAACAACTTATTTTTATAAAAAAATTTAATTGAAGAAGTACATATTATTCTATTGTATTATCCTTTTCCACGTATCGTAAATTTGTCAAGAACAAATAAAGCCGCTTTTTAACAAAAATTGTAAAAAGAGGCGCGTTTTAAAAAATACATTTTTTTATCTTTTCACAGCTTTCCTGACGCCTCCTCTCTCTCTCTCTCTTTTTTTACATTAACATTGTTGCAAAGTACAAAAGAATAAAAATTAATAGCACAGTTAAGGCATTCATTTCCTTTTTACATATTATAATGGAAAATAAGTAACAAGTATATTTAAAAATGTGTCGTTAATAAAATTAGACTGTTTTTTTTTTAATAAAAATATAACAAATGTGATAATTCAGATAACTAAAAAAGAAAAATAATAGGGTTGAAAAGAGAAATAATGGAATTCGAATTTCGCAAGAATTATCAAGACAGTGGTTTATTTTGAATTTGAAAATGTAAAATTCCTATTCATATAAACTCTTTTCTGCTACAAAACAAAAATATCTAGGTATCTTAAAATCTTTTCTTTTATTTGTATGAAGAAGAACATAACACGAAACAAGTTTGTTACATTCGATGAGAGTGGGAAAAAATATCAAGTGTTGTGTTGTGTTGTGTGTGTTTGGCACGCTAAATTTGGATCAATATAAATTATCTAAATCTGATGAAGACTTCGAAGTCGCATGAAGAAAAAAAAACTCTGATATGAATAAATAAGATTATTATTTTTAGTAATAATAGCTAATTAACTTCTTGATTGAAAAATAAGTTACTGCTCGTATATTTTGGATTCTAGAGTTATAATTAGTCTATTTCATTTTTCATTTATCCCTAATTAATTTAATACATTTTATTATTTTTTCTTCTTATATTTGTGTAATGCAAAATATAATGATGACAAGTTCTATTTCTAACCAATATTTTTAGAAGAATGTCTTTAAAGTCTCAAAAACACGTAATAAAGTTAAAAGTACTTTTTTCTTTAAATATAAATTTCTGGTTTATTTTGTGAGGTTTTACTTTAAGAACTGTAAAAGGATTCGTTTTAAAATTTTTGATTAAATTGCTGCCTTAATCTTTTGTTTATGATATTCAAGCATTATAAAACTTTGCTTCCACTATTTTTTTTTTTTTAAAAAATAAGGATTAGTAGTCTTATAATACTGATAAAACAAAGGTTAATACAATGAAAAGTTAAAACAAGAAATTAATGAATCAGTATACACCACATTTTAGACAACATTATAACTTGTAGTTTAATGAATTAATCTCAATATTTAAATTTTAAAAAAGTTTTAAATATAGAGAGAAGTTTTTAAGTTCTATTGAAAATTGATTTTCAAAAATGATTTCTAATTGGTTGGTGTACAATTTTATGCTTAAGAATTATATCCATATAAGCACAATAATTTCGTAAAAGTTATAGAATATATCCAGCAAGGGAGATTAAAATTTAATATATTATTTTAAACATTTTTGTGTAATTTATTTTTTTTAAAAAAATATTTTTCTCTTTCTTTAAGCATTTGACGCTTATTTTAGCTAAATTGACTTAAATTACCATTTCAGTACATGTATTCAGCATATTCAGTATATGTTTCACAAACATAAATTTCAAGCTAAGAGTAATTTGTATTCTATAATCAGTTATGTATTTCCTTCAAGGAGATAGAAGATATAGCCTAATCTCTAATTTGGTCTAAAAAATCTATTTTTTCTGAATGAAATTGAAGTTACTGACTTTTTTTGGTTTAAATTAAGGTACCTATTATTTTAGTATAATTTATTATTATTTTTTAATAAAGCATATTTAAAATTAAAATAAAGAAATAACGTTTATTAAATTTTATTAAATTGGATTTGTAACAAAAGCTTTATATATATATATAATATATTTAGACAATTATACAACAATTTATCTAAATTCAAAAATATGTCTGTAATTGGTTAAACGGAAACTGCTGTAGACAATACATTTTTTTTATTTAAAAACCTGTCAAAAATATATAAGAATGATTTTATTTGATTTTATGATTTTTTATTGACTTATGATAAAAAAAAAAATATGATTATTTAATTCGAAATTACTGTAGACGCGAAAAGGTAGAGTTTCGAAGTTTTACTGGATGAAAAAACTGTTTTATAGTATTTTGTTGTCACTTTCAATTTGCACATTTAAGTATTATAACACTATTATTAAGTTGATAGGCGTAATTATTTTATAAATTACAGCATAAATATCTGGTATATAACTAATGTTTACATTTAATTGTAAATATGGATTTGTATAAAAAAAATTATATTTCTTTAATAACAGTGTTATATTTTTTATAGCTTAATTAAAAAATAATAATATAAAGCTATGTTTTGGGGGTTTTTTTTGACCTTGTTATTGTAAAAATTTACTTTTAACAGATAATGTGAAAACAACCATCAAATAAAAAATTATCTGATGGTTGTAAATAAAATTTACTTTAAGATATTCAAAAGATATGTAACATTTTTCTGGAATTAATTTACCTGGCTTTTTTTAAAGATAAATATAATGAAAACCACAACAATAACTATACTGAAAATTTTAAAAAATTTATTGCTTTGTTTCTCATGTCTAACGTAGTTTTTTTAAAAAATATTTAGAAATTAGACAGTATATTAATTGAAGTTTGCTTTTAATTAGATTACATTATTATGTACATTTTTAAAAGAGAGGGACTTACAACAACATATTTTTTAGTTATGCATAAGCTTTTCTTATTTATTAATGTATTTATACTTATTATTTGTGTCTGTATAGTTCGATTTAAAAAGGTTATTTTCAAGTGAATTGAACACTTGAAATCAATACTATTTGTATGAAAAATAATTAAAATTAATAAATTTGTCTGTTATCCCCCTGTTGCCAAATGACAGATTTAAAAAGGATATAGCCTTACGTTAACTCTTGACGCTTTGAAGCTAATTAGTTCAAAGAGCTTTGATTCAATTGTTTAAAAGTATTTTTTATTATAAATTAACTTGACAACTACTTAAAGAATTCACTGATTGCTTAAGAAAAAATTGGTTGATTGATGTCACTCATAATGTACTTATTTATTTTCTACTTGAAAGAAGAATTAAAATTGACGAAAAGTTATTCACAGAATTGAATAATATGATGGAAAATGAAAGTAGTAAGTACTTGTTTAACAAATACAAAATGTAACCAGAAGTAGCATTTGATAATTAAGTTAAAAATAAAAAGTGAAGATGAGTTAATGTAAATAAATAAAAATAAGCGTGTCAGGTTTTATACAAAATTATAAAGAGAATTCCTAATGTTCTCTTTTATTGCTCAAAGCTTGTAGAGCCATATTTTTTTAGAAATTTTGAAAATTAATTTTAAAATATTTAATTTCATTAAAAAATACACGAGTACTTTTGAGTGATCAGTACCCTAAAATTTTTCTTTTTAAGAATTGTGACATTTAAAAATTTCAGTCTGTCTGTCAATTTATATTTTATGTCACTTTATTTTTTACGTTTAAACAGTAATATTCCTATAAGTTCTAAAAGTATTTTATCTCTTATCTTTTTTAAAAATTAGACGATATTGTTATTTCGTGGATTTTCGCTATTGGTTTAGGGTTTTTTATGCGTCTTTCATTCAGATTTAAATTTCGCAATAATTTTAGTTTATCCTCCTTCTCTATGAGCTATGAATATTTCGAATGTCTTTAGAACTAAGAGAATAAGGATTTTTTCATTTTAATTTTTATATTATATTTCTTCCAAAAAAAAAGTAGCATCTATGCTGAACAATACATTTACCTATAAACGTTTAAATAAAAGAAAAATAGGTAAACTTATTGCTAAGCATAGATGCTACTTTTTTGGAAGAAATATAATATAAAAATTAATACAATTTTAATGTGTTTTTTTTTTGTATTTTTATCCTGATTTCAAAATTTTTTTATCACATTAAACATCCCATTTGAGGATCAATTTTGATTTTTTCAGATATTTGGATAATTTTCTATAAAAAAGTCATTGTAATGAGCAAAATAAACTGCTTTAGAGTATACTTCTAATATTCTGTGTCTGTGATAATTGCTTTTAGATAGCCAAAAGTAATCTGATAGCATTTCAGAGCAATCTATTTCTTTCATAAAGTAACAGGATTTTGAGTCATTTGATAAAAAGAAAGAGAAAATAAATGAGAGATTGGTCATGTTTAATTCTTCTGTCAATCCTTTATTACTTTATTCGTGAATTGAAAAATTAATGAGAATTGAAAAATTCTTTATTGTGTTTTAAAATATTTTACCTTCATATGAAGATCTTTCATACAAAAAATAATTCTGAAAAAAATCTTTTTTCTTTTTAATGTTTAGATTCAAAATCCAAACTTTCTTATTAAAGATGAAAAAGAATCAAGATGAACAAGAACAGTGAACTTTTGTTTCTCTAATCTTAATAAAGGAGTATTAAATTCACATTATTTATTTTCTGATGAAAAATATTTAATTATTTTCTTAACATAAATTTAAATAATTTAATAAAAATAAACAGTCTCTTTACAGAAATAAAATTTTATTTTACTACATTTTTGTTTCTCTACTGTACGTTCATACTCCAAATAATATTTGTTAACTTCCCTGTAGTCAAACATATAGTTACATTAAACGGCAAACACAATTTTTTCTAAAGAAATGTTCACATGCTTTTCAACCAGCGACTTCAAAACATTTATAGCGAATAGATGAATAGTTTTCCAAAAATGGTTTCAGGTCAACAAAAATCCGAAATATAATAAAATAAATAAATAAATCCTCATGTATAAAGTCTATTGCATTGACAAAATAGTTTTAGAAATAATTATATTGTTCTATAAAGAAACTAAAAAGAACATAATTGTTATCTGGATGAGGAAAAAAGAGTTATAAATATAGATCACGCAGCAACGCACCATATACTTAGAAGAAAATATTAGAGTTTTTTTTTTAGTTTATTTCGAAAATGTTTAAAATAATGAAAGACAAGTATTTGGCATCAATAGCTTTTCTGATGCAAGGAGTACGATCAAACAAATAGAAATTGTTATATATATATATATATATAACAATTTGTGTGCGTGCGTGTACAAAGTATTTTATGTTTTTACCTAAAAATCTCTGGAGTATTTGCATTCGATGTATTCTAATCGATAAAATAATTATTAATCATGGAGTACTTTAAATTTATATTAGTATCAAAATAATCTTATAAAAAGAAATCGGAGTGTATATTTTTAATTCATTCAGTTTTTGAGAATTATTTAGGTAAAGTGCATCAGTTTTAAATTTTCCTTTCGTTGTAAAACATCTATATCATAATTTTTCCTACAAATGGGTAGAATTATTTAAAAAATACAAAAGAAATAACATTCTAATACCTGTTTAAAAATAAGTAAAAACTAAGATTAGAAAACGGGTTTGAGTTTTTTTTAGACAATATCCTCTTATTTTTAATCAACTTGAAAGCTTTCGCGAATGTCACATTTTATACTAAGTTTTTTGAAGCCTATAAGTTTAATGAGCTATTGATATTTATAGGAAAAGTTTTTTAAAAAATATCTTATATTTCCCAAGCGTATGTGGGTGGAAAAAAAAAAAACTTAAGTCAAACTGTGTGTGATCATTGTGCTTTTCTAAAAGACTACAAAATATAACTTGGAACAGGCATATTTTAAATATAAATAGCTTGATAGCTGCTATTATTTTAATAATGTAATGTTGAATATAAAACTTCTATGTAGAAAAAGAACCTTCATTCAAATATTTATTAATCTGGAGAAACAGACATCACCCGAAGAAAAATAAATAAAATATTAGAGGCGATGTAATTTTTATGAAGCATATGATATTTAAAATATACAGGGGAAAAAAATCATTATAGGCCTTGTAAATCATTAACTTCATTATATTAAACATACTGAAAAATTTTTAAATAACATTTTAAAAAATTTCAGATAATGTCTATGTTTTCATATTTTAGTAAATTTTTGCTTGATTATTTAGAAATCAAAAAAATATTTTTCTTATAAACTCCTTAAAAATTGCAACTTTTAAAAATATTTTAAAAACAAATTATAATTTTAAACCAATCAACTCTTTTATCTGTTTTGTCTGCATAAAGTTCATTTCATTAAAATTATTATTGATTACTAATTGGAAAGCATTTTTCCTGTTACATGTTGTTTGTAACCGTTAAGTTATTTTTTAAAATTAAACTAATATTAGCTAAATAGCATAATTTTTCGAAAATTTTCAAAGTTGTAAAAAAAAAGATTGAATTTATTTTTAACATTAAATTTTGATTTCTGTAGTTTTACGTTGTATTTGAAGTTTACTGCAATCTGAAAATAATTTAACTATTATTTTCTGAAAGCGAAAGTTAAGTAGGATTTCATTATTACATAATTATATTTAAAATGTAAGTTGTGAATAGAGTATTGAATTTTTATTTTTCTAGAATTTTAAAGAAGCACTAATAACTGTTCCATCTTGTTAAGTAATATATAACTCCATATTTGTGTGTAATTTCAACTCCATTTTACGTATAACTCCATATATTACTAAATGGAGTAATTTGTACTCCATTTAATTTAGAACTCCATATATATGTAACTCCATTTGTTCCATATTATTATTATTTTTTAAAAAATAGGAAAATTCAGAGAGTTTAGATTACAAAAGCTCTGAAACTAATGGACAATGTATTCTTCATTACCACAAAGAAATCCTATTTTTTTAAGAATTATTTCTAATCTTCGGAGCTTGTCTGAATTTATTACTTTATTATACTTTCTTTCAAGAGTATAAATGACCGAGTAATATGCAACTTCCAATATATTTTCACTGCACAGATAACCGTCTCTGAAAACTTCATAAACTTCGTATCAGTTAAGATGTGATACTGATAAAGATTTATTGATAAATGGCTTAGAAAAGCTAACCTGTTTTTAAATATAGCCTTGTTTTTGTGATCAAGATGAATCCAAAACTATCCGTCATATTTATCTAATTCTCAAATCTTATTTTCCGATGAATCAATTGATTGCTACTGATTTACTGAAGCATCTAATTAAAATCGATTGACATTTTAATTACATAATGATTGCGTGATTTATTCCCTTTTGCTTTTGCTGGAAACTAAAAGTAGAAGTACATGAAAATGAACTCAATTAAAGGACTAAACCCTCAAGACATATATTAAATTATAAGCAGTATCTCTCCTCAAAATATGTAGCTTAATTGGTATGTTCTGATACGTGATTTGATTTTTACATTTGTAAATAAACTTTAAGGTTGTATCCGAAAACTTTAATAACAGTAATTTTTAAGTGATTGATAAATTTAAATCAAAAGATTACATGATATGCGTTGATGAGTTACTTAATATTATTTATTTTAAATTCAATGGGAATGGTTTATTTTAATACAAATTGTAGATCATTAAAATGCAACGGACTATTTCAAGTTATTTACTTTAAGTTATCAAATCATAAAATTATATAAGTATTCTACATAAAGATATATAATTATTTTAGTTCATTACAAATCATTTCAAAGATGCAATGGGTACTTTTTAAAAGATAAATTTCATTCTTTGTAATGATTCCTTGATCAGTAGTTGTTCTGAATTTGTTGTGAGCAATTTTTGATATGTTTGACTAAGATTTTTTTTTCAATATAAAGAAAGATTCATTCAGGAATAAACTTTTTAATTTTTGTAACAAAATATTATTGAGTTAAAATTTTATTATTATATTAGGACTAAATTATTTATTTAATTAATAATTATTAATTTTAGAATAACAACACCTTCAAGTCATATCTTTTACTCCTGGTGCTTCAGGAAATTTTGCGTAATACTTTATAACATGACTGCGTATAATATACAATAAAATCTTGAGATTATTAAATTATGCATTGTATTTAGTATTTTCTTTATAACTGGTAAAATAAAAGGATGTATTAAATTGCTTAATTCTATAAGAGGATTATAAAACTCGGGTTCATTTTAAAAAGTTTTAAGAAATAGAATATTAAAGATAGGAACATATATTTTGTAGAATCGAGTTATTAAGATTTTAATTTATTTATTGTGTGGCTGCATTTTTAATGAGTGATCAAGTATATTTTTTTAGTGATTGCAATGCAAAAATTGTATTTTTTTTTTTAAAACAAGGATTCTCTAATTCAAATCCAAAGTAATTTTAGAAAATCTTTCTTGAAATTTGTTAACTTCTTTCTGAAATATAATTCAAGCACGATTTAAGAATGTAAAAGATAAAATCTTTAAAGTCGTTCCTTGTCGATATTGCCATATTACAAATTAAAATCACTTTTGAGAAGTATAATACTTGCGTAATATTCTCTGTACTATATGGGCAAGCGTACGTGTGACTTACAAAACGGAAATGTTATTCTATTGTTTAAAAAGAACTGGCACCTTTGTTTGTTCTTTGATATTTTAAAAAGGTATACTATTCGCGTTAAAAAAGAAAATTTAATTTATTTATGATTGTGATATTAGATTTGTAAGGCTTTGAGAATTGCATTACATGAATTAAAAAATGTGAAATTGCTTTGCTTGTTGTATTCAATCATTTATTTCTATTGGGTAAAGCATTCTTTTAAGTATAAAAAACGTGTCAATATTTCCTTTTTTGGTCAAAATATCGTCCTTACACGCAAAAGAAATTGCCATTATAATCCCTTGAACTTTAAATGCATTTATTTATCATTACCAAGTTTTTAAGGTCCAGATGTGAAAATAAATTTGTTTTCCTTTTCCTTCGACTACAGTGAAAGATCTACAAACCAGGATTACAACCAGTTATTTCACAGATATAAACATGAGAATTGAGCAGGTTTTTGTGTTACTATCCCCCCTTCCCGATATATGTAAGCAATTATAGGTAGCAAAGCGCGCGAATCGAATGAAAATAACAGTTACAAGACCCCAAGGAAGGCGTCATGATCCGAGAGAAGCTTGATTATGACGCATTAAGGCTCGGTCATAATCTGACATATTTTGATTGTATTCGGTAATTGCGCAAGATGCACAACTTTCCAACGATTAAAGACCAAAGAAATCATGATCGATCGCTGAGCAGATGATAAAGTGGGATGGAGTAATTATACCTTCCGAAAGATGAGGACCCGACGTTTTTGGGAAAAGGCATTTAAGACACAAACTGCGTAGGTTGGAAGATTGAGACATGCATGATGCCCTTTAAGCTAGAGATTAGTTCGGAAAATTAAGAGACGAAATATCATTTCTGTGTTTCGGTGGACCTGTTACACGCAAGTCATGTGTCAAGTGATTCAAATTATGAATGATTTTTTGCTTTAATAGATATGTGTCTTTAATGGCAAGGCCCATCAATAAATGAACGTTATCAATGGATATAATTTATCAAATCTTTTTTTCCCCTTTCATTTCCTCTTTTTTTCTGTCACTTGCATTAATTCACTTTATGTCTTATTATTGATTATATTATAAGTAATAATTAAATGGTGAATAGTTAAAGTAGTTAAAAAAGTACAAAATTCGAATAAATTTTCACTAGAAAATAAATGAACATTGAACCATATTTTGAGTTATCCAATGTATTATGAACCATATGCGTGCGACTGAAGCAGTAATAATCCATATAAAATAAGAGCTCCCGATATTGCTTTATCTACCAAATTTAATTTATTAAATAATTTTGGCTTCGTTCACTAGTTACAGTAGAACCTTTTATAAGACACGGGTGAGCAATTATTTTTGCTCAAGGGCCCCGTTTTTTAAGCGGAGGATACCGGAGGGCTGCACCTTTTTAAAATGATTGTATTCATTAGTTAACTATGCATCTCAGATAAAGTATAAATATCAATATTAAGACAAAAATTTTACGTTATTCATGTTGGAGAAAGTAAAAGTATTAGTTTGAAAACCTTAAGGACTGGCACAAAAAATTTTGAAAAATTATCGATTTTCATTTTTTGTTTTTTGTTTGTTTGTTTTGTATTTTGTAAAAGTTTAAATATTTCTGTTTAAAATGGTATGTGATTTAGGAAGTACGTTAATTAGAAGCATTTTTATTTATTTTTTAAATGAAGCTACTCCTTGACGCGCATCGAATGAACTCTGCTAGGAGTATCTGTGTTTCTCTATGCATAAATTTCTGATGAGCTAGAAATCACATGATATTCAAGTGGAAAAAATTAGAGGGTGGCCATATCAAAAAGCGCATGGATACATTTCTATTGGACCTTAAAAGCAAAAATATAGGAAAAAAGTTCAGTGATGGAAAAAAACCTAAGTGGGTGTAACCGACTCTCTCACTGACATTTTAATATAAAAAATTTAAATAGATACTATAGTATGGCTATTAGAAATTTTTTCAATGATTTTTACATAGCATGTAAGTGCTATTTAAGCTGTTTATTTTCATCTTCTGTCTTCAAACGAGAGTCCTCAAAATGGATTGTGTCCTGCGGTTATAAATTAAAGGTGAAAGTTTCAAAAGGCAGAAGCTGAATGTAACGAAAGGCACTATGATCATAATCACATATACACGTGACATATACCGTAATGAATTAAACGAAGCCAATTTTTAGAGATCTAGGTGATTCTATGATATTCAAAAAAAATTTCTACATGGGAAGACTCAGAACCCCAATGAGTCAGTTAACTGCACCGTAAAGCTAGTGATTCCAAAATCTACATTTGAGGAATAAAAATCTCTAAAATTAGGGGTAAATATGGTTATTGCACAGTTTAATATGGGTTATGTAGCAAAAGTAATGATCTTAAAAAATTGTGGTATTAAAACAGGTTTTATAACTGCGTGTTATGCTTCAAAAAATTAGATGCACGTAGGATTCGTATTGCCCAACAAAAGTATCTTGAGATTCCCCCCCCCCAAGGCTAAATAGTTAAAAATAATGGGAGGAAAAAAGAAGAGTCCTTTGTAGAAGCAGAGTGTAAAAAAATGCTTTATATGCTTCTGGAAAGTACTAAAAAAAGTAAGTGCTCAAGCTTTTACTTAAAAACTTGTTCAAATGCAATATTTTCTACTTTATGTATCTTTTTCTCAAAAACTCAAAAACTATTTTCAGCGAACATACTTTTAACATGTTTACACATTTTAATGGAGGGAATAAAACATAAGTAAAAAACTTTTTTTGATAAAACTTTTTTTTAAATAAATTGGGGGGGGGGAGATTGGACATTTTTTTAAAAAAATTCATAATTACTTTAATTTTTAACAAAAATACAAAACACTTCATTAAAGTTTTATTGATAGTACACACAACCTACTGAAAAAGGTTTATCCATGAGAAGTAAATAGTTTCTGAGAAAAAGGTGCATAAACTTACGTAATTTAACATGGGCTCCTATGGACATGCCAGACCTCCAACAGAAATTTGAAATAAGTAAAAACCAAGAATTTATGCTGAATAATAGAGAAGAAATAAAAATGCAATGGATTACTAATTCAGATGAACATTTCAAGATTGTCAAATTTAGAAAAACTGAAATCTGTGAAATTGATATAGTAGTGTGCAATTGATTTTGTTTCGTAAGAACAAGAACTATTCCTAGAACTGCAGCATTATTAAAAGAAAAGGCAAAAAGGCTTCCGAAAGTCTTAGACTACAGGTTTTCATAGCATCAACTGAGTGGTTAGACAAATTTAAGCAGAGACGTGCATTATTTTTATAAGTATTTGAGTGAAGAAAAATCAGATCAACAGCATATAACGGACAGAAAAGAAAAGGAAATTTGTAAAAGATATGGGGCTAAAACATTTACAATACAGATGAAATTGAATTATTTTATTGAATCTTGTATAGTAAAACTTTATGTGCCAAAGGAGAAAAGTGTTCTGGTGGGAAAAGCTCGAAGGAACGTTTCACTTGGCAACTTTGTTGTAATATGGAAGGAGAGTTTCAGCAACCGCTTGTAAGTATAAAGGTCAAAGAAACAAGATTGAAGCATCTTGTTTCTTCCTTTGTTGATGTGTTTGTCCACCCAAAAACTTTATCTGTCCATTAACATCACAATAAAAAGTCATGGATTGTCCAAAGAATAATATTTGAAGATGTATCGTTTTTGATGAAACAATATCTAGAAAGAATAAGAAGATGCTGGTATTTCTTGAAAATTCTAATCCCCCCGCACACAACAAATATATAATTGAAATTATTGAAACCTACATCCCACCTACTACAACATCAGTATTACAGCTTTTAGATTTAGGTACAATAAAGAACTCTAAGGTTCGTTACAGAAAGATGTTTTTATGGCAGATTCTTTTTCCAGCTACCTGCGGAAATAGTTATCCGTTTGCAAAATGTGCAAATGTTTTGAGAGAATTCCATCCAGTAGATTGCAAAGGATGTTAAATCTGCATCTCAAAGTTGTGTTTAGCGCTGCTTTAAGAAAGCAGGCTTTGAAATTTCAATATCTGGTCCGGTGGGTGCCGCTAATTGGGAGATACTATTTTTTAAAATTTTTATTTTATATCATTCCTTTTTTGTACTATGTGGATCCTTTAAAAAATAAACTCACAATCCAAATAAAAGATTTCGAGAAATAATTAGTTTCTTAAATTTCTTAATTTTCCAAAAAAAAATCTTTTTTTCTTTAAAAAAAAATTTAATTACGTATTTTGAAGTATCAACTACTTTATTAAATCATAAATTATAAACATAAATTTATTGGAGTAACATAATTACGCAATGTTTGTGTTACTTTAGTCGTATTAATGTATTCGACTGGTTGCGACAACATTTTTTTTTTAAAAAAAAATGGAGATATGTGGATTTTTTTGTTGTTGTTTTTAGATTTTTTTAGTACATTTAAAGAAAAATATGCTAAAATTAAGAAGAGAAAAATAAATTATTGTAACTAAAATGGGTAAAAATTCACAAAAAATAACATAAACGTGGTCTATTCTGTGTACCAAAGGTTTATGAACAAATTTTCAATTTTTCCATTCTGATGTGTTGCTATGTTATTCATTGTCAAAATGACCTTCAGGATAAGAGATATTTTTATTTTTACAAAAACTAGAGCACTTTATCTTAGTTACTATATGAAATTGCTTAAAAAAACAGTGATTATATTCACATAAGGGACTGTAAATTTTGTAATAAAACAGTGATTGATAAATCTGAAGTTAAAACACTTCTACACAGAACTTACACAAAATATTTCAGTTAATTATTTTCCAAATTGTTTTAGCAATTGCTGACCCCGTTTGATTATTTTCAAAAAATCACATTTCGAGTAAAACGCGTTTTAAAGTGTGACATCTTGCTTAAAGTAATGACATCTGCTTTTACTAAAACACTTGTAGCTTTTGTTCTAGTGAACGGAAAATGATAAACTTGGTATTTTTATAAAGCTAATAAGATGACCTATAAAATAGAATCATAAAAAAAATTGTCAATTTTTGGCAAAATTCACAATTTTATGGTAATCGGATACCTTAAATAAAATAAAAAGCTGCTTCTTAGTGCCATTTCAAATAATGTTGAATAACTTAAAATTACACATGATATAACTTAATAAAGCGTTGATGCTTTAATTTTTAAATGAAATTTATAACCGCTCAAGGATGTAAATTTATGTATCAATTAAACTATTTTCTGCTTAACTTTTCCGCGTGAAACATACCTTTAAAATTTGACAAATGAATTGCATTTAATTACTCATAATATAAATACGTGGTACTTCTGCATCAGTTGCATATTAAATCTTCGCAATATATAAGTGCATTTGCAATTTTTTTACTGAGAAAAATTATCTCTTTGCAATTATTCTTTTTCCAAAAAAGCAAAACTTTCTCCCTTTTGGTTGAATTAAAACATACGTTGAGAAAATTTTATGCACTTAAACACTTCTGAACAGAGTCAAAATTATGTATGTGCATATAAATTTTGAAATTATTTTTAAATCATTTATAAAATTATTAAACAATTTTCGGTACTTTTCCGTTTTTCCATTATTTGCGACAACACACAATATACACGTAAAAAATATTAATAATTTTAGTTCTCATTGGTTTTTCATCCATTTTTGATGTATTATGATAAAGACGTTACTGTGTGTGATAAGAGAATCCCACGACTTGTTTTGAAAATGTTGTGGTAAAGATTTCTAACGGGAATGTTTCATTTGGCGTTTGTATCATATTTGGTAATTTTATCGCCGTCGAAACGGAAAAGTACCCAATTTTTTTTTTTTAAAAAAAGGACCTAAAAAGCATCAAGATAACCTACAAAAATTTAAATTGCAAGATTTTCGAATGCTGCGGATAGTCGTTGAGCAGACTTAAATTATATTTTATTATTATATTTATTATTCAACAACTACCTTATTAAAATTCCTAAAAAATTTACTCGTACAAAAAAAAAACATTGTTAAGTACCTCTTTTAAAAAATGCAAAAATAGATCCCCTTGATTTAAAAAAACATTATCAGTTTTTTTTAATCATTAAAAGGCTTAATTGCTTTAATTTCTTTAATACAGAAGTCACGATCAAAATTTGTGCAAGTGAAAGATATTTGGTTTAATTAAAAATGATTTTTTGTCCTATTTGGATCCTACTTGTAAAATATAAGTTTACTTTTATAAACAAAACTTAAAAATAACTGGGGAAAATTAATGTTTTCTTATTTTATGGTCAGTTAATGAAAAAGAAAGCTAGTACGTTTCAACCATTTTAATGCATTTTTTGACTACAAATTACTACAAATTAATGTAAAATATTTGAATACATAATATTTTTCGTGACTTTCTTTTTTTTTCAAAATAAAGAAATTCAGTTAAAAAAACTAAACACGTAACAATACTCAAGTGGTCTCCACTTTTAAACTCTTATGGGCAACTATAATCAGTAGTAACTCAATACATTATTCATACAAATATTTCTAATTACTTAAAATAATTATTTTTGTTTTAAATAAATAGTACTAATTACTTATTCAATCTTCAAATAAATACTTCGAAGTTCTTCATGAATACATTTTAGTATTCATTATCGTTAAAAATTAGTAAACACAAATCATTCACAAATATTATGTTAATCGAAGATGGTTAGTCCTTTAAATTGTTGCACGTTAGTCATTTTATTTTTAGGAATAAGTTACAAGCATAAAAAAAATTAATTGCATGGCAATTTTTCAAAATTTTAAAAGGTTCTATTTGTTATTTTTTTATTTTTATTTTGGAAGGAAAGAAGTATTTTACGTCCTTTTTGTGACGCAATTTCTCTACGCTTTTAATTTTCTGAAATTATTGAATTTAAAAAAATATTATTCGATTTTTAATTTTATATTTAAAAATATTAAAAAGACTGTTATGGAATTTTTTTATTGGATATCTCGACCGTTTTTGACCGTTTAATGTGATTCTAGAATCAATGTTACAAAAAATGTCTGCGAAAACGTTAAGATGCTAATTTGAGGAAAATAATAGTTTTTATTTTGCCATACTAGTTAAAGGAAGTATACATGTTGATAATAATATTCCAGCGCTTTTTATAGATTTATTTTATTAATTTATTATTAAATATGAGAAAAATGATTAAACGATAAAATATAGTTTAATATACCAGTCGATTAGAATTGCAAGTCATTCATCTCAAGCCATAATTCAATGCATCTTATTTATTAGTTTTATTTTATTTCTTGTTTTGAGTATATTCTGATTAAAATTATTGTGTGCATTCTGATTTCCCTTTTAAGTATACTCTTTTTCTGTGTAGAGTGTAACCTTCAATGTCATTATAATTTGATTAGAATAGTTTGATAATTTGAAGCTTAAAAATATTGAGTCTATATGCAAGATATAATTATATAGAAAAGCACAAAAATGTTTTCAAAACCTGCAACATTTGAGTGTATACTTTCACGTTATATTTCTAAACCTTCTGTAAACTGAACTACTCTTTTAATTCTATTTTTAGAGTATTATGAAGCAGTTGTTATATGCTTCTGAATCTCGAAGAAAAATTCTAATCGGTTTAAATTGTGAGATCAAATGAAAGTTTTTTTTAAAATAAAACATTGTAATTTTTCTGTTGTTGTTTTTCATTTGTATTTGTACTTTTTTATTTGCATTTTTTTTTTATTCACTACAGATGTTTTTATTTTTCTACGCTAACTATTACATATATATCATGCGGGGTTTAATACCGATGTGGAAGTTTATTTTAAACAATTATGAAAATAACAATTTTAACAGGAAGAATTGATGTTTTGGATTTTTTTCAGGTATAAGTACTTAATGTACTGAAGGAAAATCTTAGAATAACTTAATGCGAAATCAGAAAAGTTCTTCACTTTGTATAGCTAAAAAATTTTAAACTAAGAAAAATCATCTTCGATCGAGATTAAGAACAAATTAATTTGTGACAACTGTTATGTTTTAATCACAACACATACTTCCCCAATGTAGCTGCAGAAATCTTAAAATAAAGAGAAAGCTTGAAATTCATTTTTAACCCATGTTGCAATTTGAATTGAAAATAAATTACAGCTAATAAAATAATATTTAAACAAAAATAAATAAATTTAAACGAACCAAAAAACAGATTATTTTCAAAAGTGCAGAAAAATTTGGATTAAGTTTTTTGAAATAAACGTACCTGCCTATATAATTTTATATTCATCTAAAAAAATGTTATATGTACTTGGAATTCTTTAAAAATTAAAAACTTTTATATATATTTTTATATTTATCTAAAAACTAACATATCTTTTATAGTTGTCTGAAGATCAACTTATCTATATTTCTTGTATCTTTTCTCAAACAATTTCAAAAATTAGTTAGCTTCTTTTTTAAAAATAAAAAATCAATAATTTGAAATCATTTAGACGATAAGTAAATTATCGAAGTAAGCTATTTAACCTAAGAAGAAAAAAATTATTTCTGTAATTATATTCGCTAGATTTAATTTCCTTATAATGTTAAAATATTTTAAATATACACTATATTTATGTAGGGGAAGGAGAGAGAGAGAAAGCATATTTTACTGACAATATTGCTCAATTTTCATAACTTAAGATAATGGAGGAAAGAGAGAGTATTATTCTTAAAACTTTATCGTAGTGAGATATATATAGGGTATATGCATTTATAAAAATAAGCAAATTCATTCTTTTAGATTTTAAAAAAGGAAAAATTTTATATTTTAGGACAAAATGGTTATTTTAACTAGAAGTCATAGTTTTTAAAAACTATTATTTTCGTTCCATTCTATTTTAACTTTAATTTTATATCAGTTCCTTTTTTCCCGTACATTTTCTATTTCAAATTATTAGTTTTTAGAACTAATATACCTTGAATAATGTGTTAATTAAATTCACATATTTAATTAGTATTGTAATGGAGAATAAATAGTTTCTGAAAAAATAATAGAATTTATAATTCTGTGCCCATTTTTGTAGCTAATATTCAAAAGCAATGCTATGCAGATATAAATAAAATTGTTTGACTCAGCGTCTATATAAAGAACTCTATTTGTAAAGCTTATTTGCATAATTAGTATTACTTATGTCGGTATTATTTTAATCAACGTAATTTCTTTTCTGTTACATGTGCCTTTAACTGGTACTAAAATTTTATCTGGTTCTAAAGTCTTAAAATTTATTTTTTTAGTTAAGGATATTGCTTTCCTTGAACAATCAAATGTTGTTTAACAAAATAGCTAAATTATCCAAAACATTAAAATTTTTGTTACTCTTTTCTCTATAATGTATTCTTTACTGCTTGCAAAACGTTGACTTCTTTGATTTATTATTTTTAAATGTGAAGTTTCTTTCTAAATATTCTTCAGCAAATCCATTTTACATAAAAATACAAATTTCTTGTAGGAACTTTTTTCCCCCAATTTTTTTTAAAGACATTTAATTAGTTTCATCAAATTATAGAGATCGATTACTTTAAAATTATTATATATTTCCAGAATAAGTTTCTAGAGCAGGAGTTCTTAAACTTTGGATTGCCGGGGCCCTCCTTTATGACATCATGGACCCCCAAGATTTTGAACACCCCCCCTCCCTGCCTCCTGACACATGTCTGAGTGATTTATAGGTTCCACAATAACACTAAGACAGCCTCTGCTGCTTATACAACTCTTTCATTGTTTTTTTCTTTCCTTTAAAAAAAACAGTTAACATATAATTAAAAATATTACAAAATACTAATTTCAAATACTGTGCTTAACTGTATTAATTAAAATTGCTAATGAAAAGGATGGTGCTGCATTTCTTTTACAAGTGCTGTTATATCAAGTGTAATATTTAAAATATGCATTCTCAATTCCAGTTTTATGTTTTCCAGACGGTTTCTATTCTTATTTTTAAGATAAATATAAGCTGAACATGTTTTATCATATAAATAAGTAGTCTGGAAAGGCATCAGAATTTATAAAGTTTTTTCATTGGGGGCAAATTAATGATCTAGTCCAGTGATTGCCAAAATGGTCTATATAGGTATAATGGTCCCCAGGGGTCTATGACGATCTGCAAGGGGTCCACGACAGCAAAAAAATAATTTGGGGGTCCATGAGGTGTAAATGGGGGTCTATGATAGTGGTTCTCATCAAACCAGATCGTGACTAATATTAAAAGGAAATTTAATCAAGTGGAAACTTAACTATTTAACGGATTTATTTACTAAATTTAATGAGGTTTATTTGCAATTACAAGGCAACAGCATAAATTTTATTAAAACAAGGAGCACATTTCACACAGCCTTTCTTGCCAGAATTAAGTTAAAGGAGCATAATTTTGGACGTCGCCAACATTTAAATGCCCCTTTTTTAGATTTTGAAACTAGGTTTGAGAATGTTTTGACTATCATAGTACCACAGTAGACAATGATTCCATATGGTCGCTTTAAAAAAATGTCAGATTATAAGAATTAAGCTCTAGGAATATGCACTAACGAAGACCTTAAAGTAAAGTTTGGAAACGATGTGAATAATTTTAGCTTTAAAAAGATATACCAGTTATTTAATCCATATTATGGAATATCCTGAGAAAGTTTTTAATTATTTTTCCGACTGAACTTGCTAATCTTCAAAACAAAAAAGAAAGAAGAAAATGCTGGACACTATTAACCGAGGAGATATATTTTAGTGTTAAATCCTGATAAGAGAATGATGCCAAATGTTGAAATTTATCATTGCATCCCCAGATTCCTCCCTCCCTCTAAAAGCTTTTATTTGTTGCTGAGTTATTTTATGTAACAGCTATTTTGTGCATTAATTAAACTTTAATTTAATTAACTAATTAAATTAACTAACATGTGTTTTCTTAAGTTTTAAACTCTTCTATACTTCACTACAGTTAAAAATTTTAATCTCGTAAATTAATTCGCTCTATACCTGTTGTCAAAAACACATTTAAGTTGATAAATTTGCCCAAATTTAATATTAGGTGAGTAGGGGGTCTATCCCAAACTGAAAAACCTGTCAAGGGGTCTATGAGGCTAAAAAGTTTGGGAACCTATGATCTAGTCTATGATGGAACATCTTTCAATTTTTTCTCGAGGGCTTTCAAAATCTGTAAAAGAAGAAAATTTTAACATTAAATGAGAGATTTTTGCAGACCCTCTAGTTCTCAAACTATTTTGTCTCATAGACCCCTTGCTATGTTTTTCGGTTTTGGGTAGACCCCTGCTTACCTAATATTGAATTTTGGCAAATTTATCAACTTAAATGTCTTTTTGACAAAGCTGGTACTATTACTTTAAATTAAATTTCTAACTGTAGTGTAGTATAGCGTTTAAAAGTTAAGAATCACATGTTAATGAATTAAATTAAAATTAATTAATTTAATGCGTAAAACAACTGTTACACAAAATAACTGAATAACAAACAAATGTTTTTAATGAGAGGGATGAACCTTTCTCACGATATTCCACAATTCGCGACAAATAACAAGTATATCTTTTTAAAGCCAAAATTGCTGACATCCGTTTCTAAACTTTATTTTAAGATCGTGTTAGGACCTATTCTGATCAGTTCCTAATGTAATATGAAATTTTTTTCAATGTGACTATATGTATGAATTCATTGTGTACTGTTGTTTTTATTACTATAAAAAATACAATTTCAAACCTAGTTTCAAAATCTGAGTAAAGGTCATTTAAATGTTGAACATAGGTTAAAATGTCCTGACAGATTGTCTGCGACAAATTGAGAAAATTCGCGACGTTCAATGTTATATTTCTTTACTTTAATTCTGGAAAGGAATGCTGAAAGGATCCTTGTCTTAATAAAATTTATACTGTCACCTGGTAACCACAAATTAACCTCACTGTTTAGTAAATAAATCAGTTAAATTGTTAAAATCTGGTTTCTACTAGATCAATTTTTTTAAAGATTAAAGTTATAATCTTGTTTAACGAGAGTCACTATTATAGACTCCCATTTACACCTCATGGACCCCTAAGTTATCTTTTCGCTGGAGTGTACCCCTTGAAGGTCGTCATAAACCTTTGGGGGGTCTACATAGAACACTTAAGGAATCACTGCTCTGGAAAAACACCGGGGACTCATAGGGGCTCGCGGACCATAGTTTAAGAACCGCTGTTCTAGCGAATTTATTCTATATTTTGTAGGATTAAAAAAATACAAATGTGTTACTACTTTAACAAATTTTTATTAGCCAGTATTCCTATTCAAATCCTTTCAACGAAGATGTTTTTGTTCATACTAAAGCCACATCTACTAAGAGATCCAAAACGAAAAAGAAAATAATGCTTTGCCCCAGATATCTAATTTTAATCAAATTAGGATTCAGACTATTGCATTCATCACAAGGACCCTCATTATTTTATAAATCGACATAAAATGTAAGATGAGTAGGCTGTGTCTTCACACTAAGGTTTCAATAAAAGGCTTCGTCTGGAAAAATCCATGAAAAGATCTTTTGTTTAACGACATCCTTTCAATAGAAAAAAAAAAGAATTCAACACTAATTTTTGAATCTGATAGATCAATGATGTAATTATATGAGTCATATGAATGGCGTAATTACATACAGCGGTAAAAAGACACTTCCATATTTTTATTCAGCCTTTTCAGAGGGAAAAAAATTAAAGTACATTATTTAGTTTCATTGATATCATTTGATTTCAATTGCATCCATCTGCTAATGAAAGACTGTTACTGTAATTTCATCTTCTTTATTTTGGCAAGATTCTGTACATCTATCGATCATTCAAACTAACTACTATTGCTGATAGAAATGAAAATGTAATCTTGTTGGTAATCAGTAGAGTTTTGTGTGTGCTGTATTGTTTGGATATGACAATTGTACGCGTTTTTCCTATCATTTTGTATAATCAGTAATTAAAATGATTGATTGCACTTTCCTTTTATTTCATCTTAATAGTATTATCAAAGAATAAGTTCTATTGTGATAATGCGGTGTTGTCATCCATTAGATAAGTTGTTGAAATAATCAGATTTCGATACTTTTAATGCAAAATCCTTTGTATTAAAGTTGTTAAATTGTCTTATCTCAGATTAATTGCTTTGTCTCGATTCCAAGGTTTTTATTTAAAAAATTGGATTCATTATGTGGAAATTTCAATAGGTATGCAATTAGCAAACGTGAAGCTGTTATGTAATTATATCAATGAAAGTTTAAAAAAATGATTTAGTATTTTTCATGTTATAAATAGATCTTGACTTTTCTTCTCTAACTGGTTCCTGAAATATGTACGTAAGTTAAATGTATTATTTAAAATATTGCAAAAAATTCGTTAGAAGATGATTCTTCTGAAAGATTGTGTGAGATTTGTTCACATCCAAGTGTTTCATCCACTTTATTGATTAGTATCTAATACTTTTTTTTTTCAAAGTTTTCAAAATTTTTTAAAATTGTACTTTTTGTTTCTTTAAAGATCCTGATTACGCTCAGAACCATTATTTCTCAAAAGCGCATAAAAGAATTATTTTTTGATATTTAGTATCACTTGAATTAGAATATACATATAAACTTGATTTAGAAATATTATTAAAGTTTAAATGCATTTTTTTTTGTACAAAATGAAGAAAAAAAATTACATAACTTGTAATTCAAACTCATTTTGTGAAAAATACTTCTATCATAATATTTTTCCTAATTATAGCTAAGACTTTTCTTCAAAGTCTCTGAACTAGGTTTTTTTTTTAAAAAAAAAATTCATATTTTCAGAATTAATATCAATTAAAATAATAACCAATGTTTTTTTTTTAAAAAAATTGTTGATTGTTGTATTAAAATATGCATAAATCCACTTCTTAATTACACATCACAAAAATCTTAGTTCCGGCTCTGTATAGAAATCTTAGATATATAATAAAGGCAAAATATTATTATTGTAAATGCAATTTCCAAACAAGGAGAGAAAAAATGTTTTGAAAATCTCTAGTGTTTCTCCGTTTTTTGCCAAAAAAAAAAAAAAAAAATTGCATTTAAGTCATTATTGCATTAAGCAATGATATTCTTGAAACAATTTTATATGTTTATTCTAATTCAAATGACTAAACATCAAAAAATAATTCATTTGTACGCTTTTGCAAAGTCATTGGCTCTGAAAGTAGTCAAATGAGTTAAAAATCAATTCCACGCTGTTAATGATACACACTATTTTTTTTCTGATCACAATATGTGAGACATACACACTCATTTATAAGATCAAATTCTTCTATAATAGTCAGAAATTTGATTAAAGTATATAAAAGCTTTTTTTCACATTCTTCAATGCTATTCAATGTCAGACTCTTCTATTGCAGTTGATTTTTCACTCAGTTTTAAGTTGATATTTTCGTTTCTATTTAATAAAATTTAAAAAAGGGATTATTCTTCTAAGATTATTCTTTATTACGATTGATTCGTATCAAATCACCGATAGATTCCTTGTTCACATTTAACTTAAATTTGTATAGATAGAAAAATAAATATAACATTAAAGTACACATCAATAAAAATATAAAAACAGTTTATTTTTTTTACGAGAATCGAAGATTGGTTTTATTTTCATTACGATAACTGTATGATGAATATTGAAACTGTATTCAAAATAAGTTTGTAGAGTCTTGTAGTACTTTTTCCGTTAACTTTTAAGTGTTCAATGACCAGAATCAAATACTAGCAGACAGTAAAAAAGAGATGCTTCCTTTTATTCAGCAATCTTCATAAAATTCTCGCATCTTGAGATATGTAAATTCGTTTGAGAGAACCAAAAGAGAATCAAACTTATATAGGGTGTTATAATTCCTAATTACTTAATTCCATGGGACAGATAGACGCTTATATCCAATATATTTTTATATTAATCCAATGATTCGGTTCATTCTCTTAGGCATTTTCGTTTATTGGACGACACACATATAGAAGACATGTTTGCAGGACGAAGAACATTACATAACTCTACAAGTTAAACAAAGTACATCTCCCAGATGATTTGCAGCGCCATCTATTCATTCAACATTTAATTTATATCATAGGAAGAATGGAAGACAGTTGTAACTGAAGTTGACAATTGTAACTCAACTAATTTTTTAATCCAGTTTCATCTATCTCAGTTTAAATTTGGTTTCGTCTACTACAGAAAGGTGGGCAAATAGTTACCCGCAAAAGGGATTTTTTAAAGCTGGCTGCCAAGACAGTCGAAAAACCAAATAGACAGAAAGTGTTCTCTATATTTGGGTCATCTTATCTTTGTGAGCAAAACTGTTGTTGTACGAAGATCAACATGAGTAAATATAGATGCACACACACAAGTTGGCTGACATTAACTTACAGGCTGTGATGAGAATTTCTCAACAAGCAATCACTCCTGATTAAAAAAAATTTTTTTTTGAACAGTGTGATAGGATGCATTTGTTTCATTAAACTTGTGACAGTTCTATCTGAGCTCCTTCTACAAATTGTCCTTTTGGGGAATTTTGGTTCTTTAAAAATTATTTTATTATAAAATTTCTTTTCGAAGAAGAGGACCTGATTATGTTAATTAATACTACTATATATAGGTTTTCAGGTTAGAGAGAGAGAGAGAGAGAGAGAGAGATAGGATAGACTACTATCGGAGCAGAGATTAATCAAATTGAATGTGAATCGCAGATATTTAATATTTGACAGTTGAATTGCTTAAGGTGACGATTTGTCATTGAGATTAAATCCAGATTGAACAGCTAAGAAGTCAAAGTGATCACCTTGAGTAAGTGTGGTTAGTATTAAAGTTTTCTCATATCTCACTTCCCTTGTTTATTGTCTGCACAGTCATTAATTGGGAGTATCTTTTAGACTGGGTTGATTGAATTTGTGTGGTGATTAATATTGTGAATGAATTAGATTACTTTGTTGAACTATGGCTAGTGTTCCTTCCAATCCTCCTACACCTTTAGTCGCGCAGGCAAGACTATTACAAACTGATTTTAAAATTAAATGTACTTGCAGTTATAGATAGGAAATTACCACAATAAATGAATTTAATAAAACTGTCACTATTTTATTTAATTTATATTTATTCATTTTTATGGTACAATTTTTTTTTTGAGATATAAAGTTAAATAATAAATACAATTATTTTAAAAAGGAATGGCCCTCTGGTACTTTCCACAATGTGGCTCTTTAGTTGAAACAATTACCCACCTCTTGTCTACTACATAAATAAAGCACAAATTCGATAGGCATAAATTTGTAAATAAATTCCATTGTAACTCGTCCTTAATCTCTTCCTTTTGGCTTTTGAAGGGAATTTTATACACAAAAACTGGGAGCTACAATTCATTTTAACTCTCTCTCTTCATTTTCATAAACTAACTTTGGAACTTCAGTGTGAGTTTGAAGGAATAAATGTAATTGTGAGAACAGTGTAGATCAGGGGTACTCAACCTTTTTTTCTCGGGCCGCATACGTATGTTAGGTATTTCACGTGGGCTGCATACATATGATGGCTGTTTCACGCGGGTCGCAACATGAGGATTAATGAAGGGGGAGAAATGTTTTAAGAGCAAGATAATATAGAAAATTTAAAATGTGAAAATTGATCAAAATATTACAACTCCTATTTTGCTTTTTTTAATTATTATTTTTTAGATATATTTTTTATTTTTGTCACTGAATTTCTCCAAATAGGAAGCATTTAAGAATCACTCTTTGATCATTTCTGCATCAGTAAATGGTTTCATATGATTGATTACCAATGATTTAACAAATTTCATAGAGTGCCTTTGTTATCGCTGTGACATTACCACTAACAAAACACTTTTTTGCTGTTGTAAAGATTATTCAAGAAAGCTTATTTAGCACCTCTTGAAAGAGATCTTCGAGGAAAAGTGTCATTGAACGATTCTTGTTTATTGGTATTTTTTAAATACACTTTCGTGACAAATCAAACTATTACTGAACCATGCTTGTTTTTCACTACTAAATAGTCAACTTCCCAATCGTCTTGAAACAATCTATTTTCTTCGAATATTTTTCGCTTCCAAAATATGAACGATAGTAAAAAAAAAATTGGTTCTTATGGTCGCTACTCCATTGTTGTGTATTCTCACTAATCAGGACAAAATTTTATCAATTCGCACCCGTAACGACATTGGCAGCAAAAAGCAAAATTGATATATTTGAGTTTTTAACAAAGAATTTCCCATCAAATTTTCAAAAATAAATGAATTTCTCAGAGTATGGGCTATTACCGGGTCACTTAAAAAGGCCCGGTGGGCCGCAGGTTGAGTATTGCTGGTGTAGATCATATTAATTGACGTTATAAAAACAAAAAAGAAACAAGTTTAACAAATATAACTCTCAAAAAATCAGTCTAAATCGTATTCGTATGCTAACTTCAATTAAAATTTACAATTTGCAATACAATAACTGTTTCATCAGTGTAAGTTTACAAATTATATTGCTAATCATTCAAAATCCAAAATAATGAGGAAACTGTTTTACCGAAGTGTAAATAACCAGGAAGTATGATTATGCGCATATAAAACGCTCATTTCCTTAGTTTCTCTGAATTTCGTCTGGCTTATTCCTTGCTAAATTACTTACTACTACTCATGAGTTTCCGCAATGAATATTCATCTCATTACCTTAACAAAGTTACGACATATAAGAAAATTCCCTTTCAGATTTATGCATCATTAATCACCATTTTTGCTACAGTTTTTATTTAACGTGTTTTCTTTTTTTTCTCCTCCTCTTTTTCTCTTTTAGATGTTATAGAAAGTGGATGAAGAGTCGAAAGACGCCGCCTCAACGCTGTAGAAGAAATAAAATAAAGAAGAGCGGGAAGAACACATGGTATATACCCAAGAAGACTTCTTACAGAAAATCCCTACAGGTTAGAAAAGAATTTCTTTACTGTTCTGCCTAGTTTCTAAAGAAATTATATAGTTTGTGCTTCCTCCCTAATTAGAGGGGCATTTGAACAGTATTAAAGGAAACGTCCACTAAACCAGATTAGGGATTCCTGATTGAACATAATTCTTTCAGGCTTGACAGCAGGAGTCAGGTTTTACTGAGTCGGGGTATAGAAAGTGATTAAGTACTTTTTAAAAAGGCGGAATGAGTCTACCTTAAAACACTTTCGGGTCAGAAGTTCTTGGAAAAAGAGAGAGGGAAAAAAGAAGAAAAAGGAAAGAAAATACCACCTGTGTTTCCATTCTATTTGCTACCCAAAATGTTTTAAAAAATCCATAGGAATTTGCTTTTAAAATAGAATTGAAAAGGTTTAAATTCATTTGTTATTAACATAATAGCGAAATATACCAAAATGTCACTCAAAAATTTGTTTTATGGTAAAAGAAAAAAAAATATTAGAATGTTTTTCAATAATTTCTACAAGGCAATTTTAAAGATTGATAGTGACAGTGATTTTTCTTTTAAAAAAATGAAAATGAGGTAGTTATATTTCAAATAGTTCAGCTAACAAAGGTGAATAAACATGCTTTCAAATTTTGAGGCATGAGAAAAAAATTAAGAAAAAGATAGAAAAAAAGAAATTTATTATAAAAAAGATATCTAAATCTTTGTCACTGGTCATCTGATAATAATTCTTGAAAAACACAAATTCATCTTTCCTTTGAAAGACAAATGAGATGTGAGTTTTGATTCAAATTCTAAATTCTTTTTATAATTTGAATTAAAAACTATATATTATTCTCACTTATAGGAACACTCACTCTTACTCACTCACTCACTCACTCTCACTCACTCACTCACATCCAAAAGATACTTTTAACATAATTCATTTGAATATAAATGGCCTTCGTAATACATAATAATTAGAGTTTAATTAATTTCTCTATTCAATTTTAATTTCTAGATTTTTGGTTTTTCTTGTCCAACAGGTGAATTATTAAACCAATCGGCATAAAAATTATGGTAGTGAAACTACTAACTTTTACAACTTTACATTAAACACAAGTTGGAAGTTTTGTAATAACTTAATTTGTTTTTAGTAAACTTCAAAAATAATGTGAATTATGAATTTATTTGTTTAAGATATCTTTTGAAATCAAACTTTACCATTCCCTCCTATCATTTCGAATAGATGTAAATATAATTTTTAAGCTACTGGTTTTTTTTTATTATATCTCTAATTCATCAAGTTTTATTTTATTTTATTATATGTAGTACGCATGAAAAATCAGAAATGTGACAGATTTTTTATACTTTCCCCCCTGCATAGCTGTTATTGCATTTGAACTGTTCTTTTGTTTCAGACTGAAAACTAATATTGTAGTTTTTTTGCTAACCTATAAACTAAATCTAGAAAAATCACTAATAGTGAATTTTTTTAATTTTAACTAAGTTTTCAAAACATTTGTTTAATTTTTGAGTGTATAAATTTAAAAGAGTTATTTAACTCACACAAAATGTATATATTGAAGATTGATTCAAATTACACACTGAAACATTATTCCTCATATAAATAACTGCTAATATACAATCCTTATTTTGGGAGTAAGAAATCGTTAAGTACTGCTCAAAGCGCGCCGGGAGACTAAATAGAATTAAAATTACTTGCAAAGCAATTCCTTTGACCTATCGAATAACGTCAGACTGTCACAATTAAGAAGATACAATACACACACACTTATTAAAGAAACACTCCAAGAAGTACACTTTTCTAACGACACATGCTTCAATTGAGCATATTATTGGAATGAATAATAGGATTGGAAATTAAATATATAATGGAACACCTAAGTAGATCTATTTATTTTAATGTATATTAGCATGCAGCTCACCCTCCAAAGAATAAAGGATTAATATATTGTCCTCTCAAATTATGCGGCGTCTTTCGTAATGAAAAGAATCGAAAGATGAAAAATAATTTTTATTCTCGTAATTCCAGATGCGCCTTTCGAAAGGAGATTAAATTACGCAGTGTTTGATTGCTGTAATTAATCCTTTGTCAAACGTGTTGCTCTAGAAGATCTAATGAGTGGAAGTGAGTTACCGTAGGACACCAGGAAGATGGCTTAGAAGAATATTGAGAGAGGTTGTTATCCGCGACGAAGATGAGGGTACGCTTCCTCTTCCTTCTCAGTTGAGAAAAATTTATTAATTTGTCCTTATGGCTTCTAATGCTGATGCATTTTCTGTCTGATGTAGCTTCGGCATTTACTATTGTCACTGCTTAATGGTATCGTTTGTGGATTTGATCCATGCAGCAAATTTAATTTTGAGACCCGAAACGTGACGTTTAATCAGTGAAACCGAATAAACAAGCTTTGCATGATGTCTGTGTAGTGTATCTGGGGAATAAGGATAGCACGTGTAAGATTTGGGAGATTTCGAAGATACCTAATTTTCACATTAAGTTAATAGGCTCAAATAATTTTTTTAATGAAATCAAAGTGGTTTTTGATCAATTATATAAAAGAATGCAGTTCCCTGAAACAGCAATTTCCAAACGTTTTTGATCACGTTCCTTTAAGGTATCCGACTGGTTGCGACAACTTTTTTAAAAGAAAAGGAGATATGGGGATTTTTTTGTTATTTTTTAGATTTGTTTAGTGCATTTTAAGAAAATGTGCTAAAATTAAGAAGAGGAAAAGAAATTATTATTACTAAAATGGGAAGAAACAGGTAAAAATTGACAAAAAAATAGCATAAACGCGGCCCATTCTGCACCAAAGGTTTATGAACAAATTTTCAATTTTTTCAATCTATGTGTTGCTATATTATTCAATTTTGAAATGACTTTCAGGATAAGAGATATTTTCTTTTTTACAAAAACTAGAGCACTTTATCTCGGTTACTATATGAAAATGCTTAAAAAGACAGTGATTATATTCACATAAGGGACTGTAAATGTTGTAATAAAACAGTGATTGATAAATATGAAGGCTAAAACAATTCTACTATTATACAGAACTTACAGAAAAAATTTCACACAGTTAATTATGTTCAAAACTTTTTTAGCAATCGCTGACCCCGTTTGATTATTTTCAAAAAATCACATTTCGAGAAAAATGCGTTTTAAAGTATGACATCTTGCTTAAAGTATTGGCATCTGCTTTTACTAAAACACTTGTAGTTTTTGTTCTAGTTAACAGAAAATGATAAACTTGATATTTTTATAAAGCTAATAAGACAGCCCATAATATAAAATCATAAAACAATTTGTCAATTTTCGGCAAAATTCACAGTTTTAGGGTAGTCGGATACCTTAAAACGGATATATGTGCGTGCATGTGTGCGTGTGTTTAGCCACAAATCAAATAATTAATAATTTTTTTTAAGGTATCCGACTATGTTCGGAAACGTGATTTTGCAAAAGCGTACAAACGAATACTTTTAATATTTAGGAACACTTAGATTAGAATACGCGTGTAAAATTTGTTTTAAGAATATTATTACGGTAAAAAATTATTTTAATGCGATACTTTGGTAAAAAATGAACGTAGAATTATTTATTTTCAAAACATTCTCCTTTTTATGAAAGATGCTTCTATAATAATAATATTTTGCCCATATGTAGCTCAAACCTCTGCACAGAGCCTGAACTAGGTTTTTTGAAATATATAACTTATAGAAGTGGATTTATCCATATTTTAATACATCAAAATAAAAATATTTTAGGAAAACAACACTGATTATTATTTCAATTTGTAGGAACTCTGAAAAAAAATTGAATTTTTTAATAATCCTAGTTCAGGCTTTCTGAAGTAGTCTTAGCTATCAAAAGGCAAATTATTATATTTATAGAAGCATTTTTCATAAAAGGAGAATGTTTTGAAAATAGATCATTCTACGTTCGTTTTTTGCCAAAATATCGCATTTAAATAATCTTTAATTCGAATAATATTCTTAAAACAATTTTATACGTGTATCCTAATCTAAGTGACACTAAATATTAAAAAAATATTCGTTTGTAGGCTTTTGAAAAATCACATTTCCGAACGTTGTCGGATACCATAAGCGATACATATCTGCTTCAATTAAATTACAGATCTTTATTTTTTGAATTAGAAATGAGTTCGAACAATGGATATAGGTTTCTATATTTCAATGTTTTTGTGAGGTTGCTTCTTGAAGTGGGTGATTTATGATGTTAAGTTCCCAGATGCTAATGAAATCAGACCCAGCAATCAATAATAGAACCATACACGTGATATACGATCTAACACTCTTGAGCCTACATCTTTAGCGTACCCCCAAGTTTGTGTACCCTTAGGGTACGCGTTCTTTTGGGAACACTGCCCTAAAACATGAAGAACTAGTTTTTCTGTTAGGTTGATTCACGAATTATTGGAATAAAAATTGAATAAAATATTACAATTCATATATAACGTCATTGAGAGAAACTTAAATTAACAATTCTCAAAGTGAGCATAACACTATAAATGTTTAGAGTGCGCCAATTTGTGAAGAAATAACAGAAATATATTCCTTACAAAAATTTGTCCTGTGATATGATTTCTGACGGGATGTTGTATTTTTGGGTTACTTTCAATTCATTATGTGTTGATGTATGTATTGACAGACAATAATACATAAACGCATAATGAAATGTTTATCAAAACCAAAAATTACAATGAATATTTAGTTTGAGAATAAATACTTAAGATGTATTATATTAAAAGCACAAAATGGAGATTTTTTTTTTCTTTTATCGATCTTAAAATTTGTAGATTTCTGAAAGTTATTAACAAATTGAAAAGTTTCAGCAGTTTTTTTCCTTTTGATTTTATAATGATGATCAGCAAAATTCATAAAAAACTGTATTTCATGAACCGTTCTTTTCAATTTATTTTATTGGTAGCAAAACAATAAAACCTTATAATAGTTAAGAAACAAAGATTATTTTTATGAATTTTCTGCTATTAGTAAATCACATAAACATTTAATGTGATTTTGCTCCTGCTTGAAAGTTAATTAAGAGACTCTTGAATTTAAACATTATCTATGTTTATTTTTATAATTATCTTCTAATTGTAAACTTCTTCGCTGAACCTTTGTCAAAATACTTATTCTTGCATTTCATTTTCTCCATAATAGGAAGGGGAACCTTACCAACTTCTTTTTTCGTACAAAGTTGATAGGAGTTACTTTTCTTTACTCTGCAAAGAAACCATCAGTTTTTATTTTATTTTTTATTTTGAAACAGTCAGGATATTTAAATGTATACAACTTATAATTTAAACAAAATTTTCGACCAATAAAATTCACGGTAAATTATTTAAAATTTTACATTCTCACCCACAAGCAAATACCTACCAGCATTTTTTATATTCTCCTCAACACTGGAGATTTATAACGCCTTTTCATTAAAAATCGTTACCACAAAACCTCCTTGTAGTTTTTACCAAAATTTATGAAAGATATGATGAAAAAATTTCATCAGATGAAAATTTGACAAATTGCCATTTGATGAGCAAAAATGCAGCTGGGGTGATATTCTGTGACCAAGTTACAACGAAGTCAGAAGGAAGGCAGGTGTCTCCATAATAGAGTGTAATTGAGGTTGACTCTTTAATGATAGGACCATGACAAGTGTTAAGACAATTTTGCAATTACTGCTCGCGTCATTCTTGTCGTTGGTGGCGTCTATGGTAGCATTTAACTATGTGAGTCCTCCATCATGGTATGCAGCTGTAAAAGTCAGTTCCTAAATATGTAATGACCTTATCCTGAAATTGAGGTTAACTTGCATTTGTTTTCGAATGCATTTAAGAGAAAAAGGCTCATTTTTTGTGAAATTTGAGCTTACTTTTCCCAAGTTTCTTTGTTTTATATCACCTCTTGAGAACATTTGATAAGTAAATATATGCTTAAATAAAATTGTGTAATGCAAAATTCGTAATATTTCGTTCCAAGAACTTTAAAATAAATCAATTTAATATCAGCTTAGAATTTTCAGTTTTAAAGATCAACTAGCAATTACTTGTAAGAATGAATAGTACTTACGTATTATCGCAACCTATTGGCGACATTATAGGAAACGAAACACATGGTCTCCAATTCAGCACGTGCGACACATGAGAAATTGGGGTTTCCAACTTGGCGAGTTATAAATAGAATAGGTTGATTGTTGCAATACTACTTAACCCGGCATCACTCGCGTGAAAAAAACGACCTAAAGTTCTCGCGCAGGGTGTGTCATACCCAAGGGTGTTTACATTGTGTTTCTACCGTAAAATTTGTATACAAAGGTTAAAAAGGAAGAAAATTAGGAAATGCAACATGTTTATTACATTTTTTGCTCGTAAATTTAGTTTTTCTGTTCTTTTTATAAGGGCATTCAGTGCATTGTTTATATACTCCTTTAATCTCGTCGTGAGTGAGTGCAATGTTTTCATTGGATAAATTTTTTTAAATGTGTATCTTTTTTTCAAACTAAACATATAGGAGTAAACTTCTCTATTCTTTAATTTTAGAAAATTTGGAATTTCTTTTTTATTTTCTCGTATTTTGTTTCAGCAATAAATTTTTTTTCTTTTCAAAAGTTCATCTAAAAGTGGATAAGTTGTGTACCAATTATCTCTTTTAAAGTTACGTTCTTCTCAAATGTTTTTGTGTCTACATATAAAACATTTATTTTTAACAGTGTCTCCCTTTCCTAAATCTGGATCGATTTCAGTGGAGGAATCACACTTGCTGTTATACTCTTCATCATTTGATTTTTCTTCATCATAACCGCGAAGAGAATTTCTTCATCCGAAAATACTGTCGTACTATATCTATTAAATACTGTATCTATTAAATTACTTAAATATCACATGTCTTCATCATAACCACAATAATATGCCATAGCATACGATTTAAAACGCGATCATGCATTCTGAACTGTAACGGTGATTCACGCGCAGGGTTATGACATACCCGAAGAGGCGATATCCAAAAACATATATTTAGAAATCGCCTACAAACTAAGGCCCCTCAAAGGATATGACCTTAAAGTCAGCTACACGAGAAACTATCCGTTTTCCAAAAAAAGGTTTAGAAGGAGCGTTGAAAAAAGTTTGACGGTGGGTATGGCACACCCTGCGCGAGTAGTGCCGGGTTAAGTACCAAATGAGTATATTCCTCAAAAATTAATATAAATTAATTAGTATAATCTTACTAAGCTCATACTCTTCTCTTATTAGTTCACATTCGTGGTAGTTTTATGACTATGTTCTATATTAGGGGTGGACAAATAGAGACCCGCCGAGACAGTCAGAAAAGACGAATAGGCAGAAAATGTTCTCGATATTTGGATCATAATATATTTGTGAGCTAAGTTTTTTCTTGCGTGAAGATCAAGAGTAATTATAATTGCAAGTTAGCTGACATTAACTTGCAAGCTGTGATGAGAATTTCAACAAGCCATCTCCCTCACAATTACAAAAAAATTGTAGAAAAGTGGAATAGAGTACATTTGTCGCATTAAACTGATTCTAAAATTAAATGTGCTTGCAACTATAAATAATAAAAAATTGGAACAACAAATAAAGTGAATAAAACTGTGTCACTATTTTATTTAACTGATGTTTATTGATTTTTGTGGTACAATTTATACATTTATCTGGGTTGTAAAGTTAACTAATACATGCAATCATTTTAAACAGGTACGGTGTGCGGTTTCCACCATTCCTTCTATTATGCGACCTTTGAGCCAAAACAATTCCCCACCCCTGTTCTATATTATTGTTCAATAACAACATCTACTGTGTGTTCGTTTTTTAATAAAAAAATTTGGAAACGTTATTTATAAAATACTTTTAGCATACAATAATTTCTTTTATTGTATTAATAAAACGACTTGTCATTTCTTTTCCTTTATTAGTTGAGTTTTTTTTACTAGAAGACATTTTTTATTACCAGTTTGTGATAACTGCCATAGGAATACTTTGAAACAATAATAGTCAGAACTTTTTTTTTTGTATTAGCTATCATAAAAAGCCTTCATAATTCACTATAACTTAATAAACCCTACATAATGTGTAAGTAAGGACTAATTTCTTACCGTTACTCCTCACAAGATAATAGCGATATTTAATAAACACACATAGAAAAGTCACCTACGCTTCCTAATGGAACCAAAACGCGTTCTCATTTTGTACCATTGAATTAAGTATATGAATATTTGATGCTATGACACAGTTAGAAGTAAGGTCTCCCCTTAACAACATGGTATAAAAGTACAGTTAGTGCGAGAACAAATTTGACGTTTGATTGGTAGATTATCGTCGCGTGCTAGGGTACATTCTAGTAGGTGATTTGCCCTTGAAACCGCCGCGCCCACTGACCATGTGATCAGATAATTGTCCACAGTTAAAAGAGAAAGAAAAAAAATAAGTAAATATTTGCGAACTGTTTCTATTGTGTAGAGTGCTATTCCACGGACGATAAGTGAAAGACCATGCTATGAAAATTCAACTCACGTTTACGTTTATTTGAATACGCAACGTGTCCTGCTTCTCTTTGATTGAAGAGATTTGCTATAAATAATGCCACTTCCTGGACAGTTAGGGTCGTGATGGTTTGTCTTCCTTTTTTTTTTTTTTCGCATCCAGCTGCTGTAGTGGTGGTGCATATCGTTACACAAACAAGTGTATTTATAACAGATGCCACTTGGACTTTATCTGTACGATAATCAGGTAATTGGTCTGAAAAATCGGATTGTATATGTTACTGTTAAAGTGGGAAATGTGTTATTTCATAGAATAACTAGGTATTCCATTGAAATAACTAGAAAAGTCAGTTAAAGCATATAAGATTATTGAATTCTACGATTAAATTAGGTATCCTTTCGAATATGATTGCTTGATCGTTAAAGTATGAAATACGGTTCTTTGAACTGGTTCTAGAAGATTTTAGCCAATTTTGAACCTCAATTCAAAAGTCATCACAGCAGTCCTTGCTCTAATAAATAATGAAAAGTAAAATAAAGGTATTTCGTAAAATTTAAATTAATATTTCCTTACAATTTTGTTTCAAAAAGTTTACACAATGTTTTTTATGAAGTCTTCCACCCAGAATGATTTGTTGATAATAATTAAATATAACTATTTCCGCAACGTATTCTTTTGTTTTCTTTTCTGTTTAATTAATGTTAGCAATTATAAATTATATCATCTGCTTTTACTTATTATTTATCAATTAATCATCTGCATTAGGGCCAAAATGTATTTTCCGAGAGATTTTAGCTATTTATTATCAATTAACTTATAAAACTACTTTAAAATTGTTTATTTTTCGCTTTAATGGTCTATCATTAGTTATTTCAGAGAACAACTAGTTATTTCATGGAATAACTAGATAAAGTATGAAAATTTTCAGCTATTATATACTTTAACTGACTTGTCTAGTTATTTCATGAAATACCTAGTTATTCTATGAAATAACTGAATTATACGCTTTAACGGTACACATATATAAATGTACTGGTAAAAAAAGGCTTGAAATGAATAAAACTTATTTTGTTTCTATTTTAATATTTTTCACAAAGAATATGTGAACGGCGTTTTTTAATTACTTATCGGCTTTGTTATTAAAATCATTTTTAGTTCATTTGCTCAGGCTAAAATGATATGAAGCAAGAAACTATTTTTATGTATAACTTTTAATATATACTCTCATTGAGAGACACAAAAATAAGATATGAATATTTAAGATTGAAAAAGATAATTTAGTTTTTTTGGAAATCAAAATTCCGTATGGGTATATATGTATATTTAGGGGTGTTGAATAAGCATTTTTTGTCTAAAACTTTGTATTTATACGTATTCTCAATGCTGTTCTTAAGACATAGATTCCAATGGGAAGAAATTTGAGCTGTCGACAGATTTAACGTGCATCGCTTTTCTTCAGCGGTACTGGGCTCGAATTCATGACATGCCAGCCACGATCCGATACCTCGACCACTGGGCTACCGTGCCCCCCCCCCCTTTCGCGTTGCTTACTTAAAAAAACTTACTTAAAAACAATTTGCTTTCTATAATTATTCTGGTGTCATTGAACAACTTGAATAATGTTTTTACTCATTAATTGTGTAGTGTCTTCTAGTCTCCTCTTAGTAAATAACTACTTTTGTATAAATAAAAAATAATTGCACAAATAAGTATTTAAAAAAAAATTTTTGATACCAGAAGTGATATAGAGTAATAAAATTTGACATATCACTTTTTCCTGTGGTTTTTCCCCTTCAAATTTTACAAAATAGATTTTAAAGCCGGTATTTTTTTTAATATAAAAAGTACTGAAGATGGTTTATCGTGGATTAGAGCTTAAATCTATCGAAAGCATTGCCGATTACTACTATTAAGTCCTATAGAAGCAACCACATTACAAGCAAAGGGAATCGTATAACCATGAAATCCCGTGAAATTGCTCTGTGACGTGTGTCGTACTTAAATTGAGGAAAGTTACCCTGCGCCATCGATCGCGATAAGGATTTCAATTGCTGATGACTAATCTGTTTGGTAAAGGTGAGTGCTTTAAACGCGCTATTAAGATTAGCCTTGACAACCATCAGATAATGAAATAAGCCTATTATGAAAGTGTTTTAATACCTTTCTTCTGCCATCATTTAATCTTTGGCTTTCTTCCCCCTCTCTTGTTTTTGCTTTATTGTGGTTTTAAATAATGACAGATAGTTGAGTGCAATGAAATGGGAAAGGAAAATAACTACTGAAAACAAATGTAATAAATCATATCAAGAGAGAAACGCAATACATTAAAAAAAAACATTTTACTTCTTCCTCAGACAACTGAAATATGTACGCACGTGTATATATATGTGTATATATATAGATATAGATATATAAGATGTATAAGATTCATTTCCTTTCACATTTTCTATTATTTTTATTTTATTTTTCTGTTGGTTGAAAATTTCACGTGTGGTTGGTTTTAGGCCTAACTTTTCAATATGGGTATGTTTTCCTCTTATGTATAAAATTTCTGCTGAACAGGGGAAGGTTGGATCCTTAAAATATATTTAACCCTAATTTTGCTGGTCCTAATTCTGCAACAGCTTTAGAGATCATAATAGGTCTTCATTTTAGTCTATTGACTCTTTTGGTTTCTTACATTTTAAAGTTCTAATTCTGTTCCTTGTTTTACATACGCTTAGTTAATTCTTCTACAATAGATTTTTCCATCATTTTTAAAGTTGTGTTTCTTGAAATCTGGTTTAAATCTTCTAGCTTTGTTAGTGATATAATTTTGTAATATCAATTTTATTATGCCATGTATTTCTTTCATTTTATGTTACTATATATATATATATATATATAACCTAAGATAACTGTAGCCATATGATAGTATAAAGTGTTAGCCACAGTAGTACTATAGCAAACTCCTGGCCTTAGGAACCAGGATTGCAGGTTTAAACAAGGTTTTGCGGCCAGCCAACCTTCACCTGTATTTGCCAATACTCTGGGCCATAGGAGAAGTACGAAATGTCTAGAGAAGTTTAACTATTATTACAAATAAAACCTATTATTACAAAGGGGGAGACTATTATTACAAATTTAACTATTATTACACAGATATATATGCATATATATCTGTATGTGTGTGTGTTTGTATGCATGGGTGTGTATGTGTGTGCTTGCGTATATACTCGCGTTCAAAATTACATTTATATGCATAAAACCATGGATTTCTCAGGAACTGGGAACTGTAATGCTAAATGGATTAATTTCTAATTAATCCATTTAATACTTTGTGTGGAAAATAATACATGACATAACACATAAAATGTAGAAACAAATTAGGGATACTTGCATATGGTATAAAGCTGGAGTATGAGGCAATAGAAATGGAAATAATATGTGACAAGGAGAATTTAGAAAGAAGGAATTATTCCCCCCAAAATTCACTATCTTGAATTTTGAATGGAATGTGATAGACTCTGCATTGTGCACACACATTACGATATTATTTAAAGCTGTAAATAGCGAATGTTATTAACCATGGTTTTGGAAGTTATATAAGTTCCACTTCTCCCCAGCAATGTGAACTTAAAGACATTTATACCCCTAGGAGAAGGATGACTCCGTGCAACGGCTCTTCCAAAGTAGTCTCCTATTTTCTCTATTGGGTTCAGATAAGGAGATTTTTTGTGTGTGTAAGACTTCATTGTCAAGGAACTCATCGATTAGGTTAGTTATATATATTTAGGCAAACTATCATTCAAAATTTTTTTTAAAAATTACATCCATGTGTGCATTTTAGAAAACTTTTGCATAATGTTTTAATATCTTATTCCGATATTTCTGGTCGGTCGTAGATCCTCTGTTAAAAGTCTGTAGGAGCTTACATTCATTGATTATCAATTCTTTTACTTTCAAACATTTATACATGCAGCTCATATAAAATTTTTGCGCCACTTGTAAAACCTTTTAGAATCGAATGTTAAACTGAATCTCGACTCATCTGTATTAACAACGTGGGTTCTTTAATGTTTCTTCCAACTCTGATGTCCATGTACAGATTAACGTGATCTCCTTTTTGCTTTTATATACAGTTTGTCATGAAAGAACAGTTCCTGCGAAATCTGCAGCTCTAAACGTATTTGCCAAGCAATAGACTTTTTGTGAAAATGGGCAGTTCTTGCTATTTTTCGATTTTGAGAAACGTTATGCGCTTAGTACCTTGTGCAAGCCTCTTTACAACAGTTCCAGAGTTTTGAAATTATTCCCATAGTGTTGAGAATGAATGTCTTTCATGCAACTTTTCACTGCTTCCAAGATCGATTAACCTGCTTTTCAACAACTTTCTTTTACTCGCCACTTCACCTGCTCGTCCGAATGATATTTCAGAGTCATACCAAGCCATTTTCAGCCCTTACACACTGAAATCAAATGCCGTAATTGCCGAAATTTATTCAAATATTTATTTTGCTCAAACACCTGTGATTCTTCGTTTGATGACATTAAGTCTTAATTTGTACAGCAGAAATCCTTTGATCAATTTTGATTGGATAGTGCTGATTTCACATATTCCTTGTAAAAATGGATAACATTGATTATATATTTCATGGAACATCATTATTTCTGGATGTAAAAGTAATTTTGGTCATAATTATATATATATATATATATCATTCATTTGCAATTCGCATTTTTATAATACAAAATTGATTATCTGATTTAAATATATTAATTTTTAAAAGTACCTCTGTGATATGAATCGAAATAATTTAAGTTTTCTTATTTCATTTTTTTCTTCTTTACTTAAAATTTAAATTATTTCAAATCGGTTCACTCTGTATGTAATTAAAGCAGCAATTTTAACTAATTAAGTCAAGTATATTGCGATTTTAATAAAGGAAGTGTAAGCTATATTCAATTAAAAAGCGGCAATCTGTATAAAAAATTAAAATTAAACTGTCACTAATTAAAGGAAGCATATAGCTATATCTAAGGAAGTAAACATATAGCTGTATCTAATAAAGCAAGCATATAGCTGTATCTAATAAAGCAAGTACATAGCTGTACGTAATAAAGCAAGCATATAGCTATATCTAATAATTCAAGCATTTATATCTAATTTAAGCATCCGTAGCTAAACAATTAATTACAGATGCTTAACGCTTAAATTAGGCAAACAATGCAACAAACACACAGTTTGCACTATTGTTAAAAAAAAGTTGTGTAAAAAAGCTAATTCAAACACAAATATGAAACTTTTCTTTTATTCAATGTGATAAAATTTTTCATTTGTTTAGCAAAATATGTGTGTTATTTTACTAATTTCTTCCATCTTTTTTCTTTTATCTCCTTATTCTTCTAAAAAGATGTGTTAATAAAATGAAACAACAAATGATTCTTTAATTATAAAACAATGTATCTTCTTCAAAATATGAATCTTCCTTGCCTCAATCAATAATCCCTAACGTGCTCGTCAACAAACACCCTCGTATTTTTTTTATCTAACCTCAGAATGCTGAAAGTGATAAATAAATATCCAGAACTAACAACAGAGTTGAAAAAATTACCCCACGCCTATCAGTTTCGACAGCAGATCACCATGTCCACCCTCTGGCACCTTGGCCTCATTTCTTCTGATACCCATGGAAGAATAATAACTCTCGCCCCTACATCCCCTTACACAATCCTGGAGAAGTATAAAAAAGCTATTTTTGACAAATGATGCTGTGGCGCTGCAGTGGGCGGCCAAATGGGCGAATTTGGTGGACGTCACGCGTCAAAAGTGGATCATCACGGTACAATATGTAAGTGCGCCCCTTTTGTAGTGCCTTCGTCACCAGGTAAGCATTAGAAGTCGAAAAGGTATATACTTCCCTTTGCCATCCCTCCCTTTTTCGATCCCCTTTTCTTTATAAAGCCCCCTCTTCTCTCCAGTCATGAGAAATAGGGGTTGTCTGAAAATTGCAGTAGTTCCAAATTGATCTTACATTGACTAAGAGTGGGGGATGAGATATATTTTTCGATAAAGGCTGTTGTTTAAATTTCAGATTCTGGAAAATTTGTGTGACATCCGACTGATGTTTCAAGGACTGTTTTTATTAATTTAACTGAATGGTCATTTGTTTCTCGGAACAATCTTAAAAAGTTCTTGGTCAATAATCAGTATTTATGTTTGTGGGAGGGGATGAGAAAATCGTGTTTTTATTTTAATTTTTTTTTTTGACATCCAACTAAATTTTAATCGTTTACTGATCTGAATCCAACCATGTGAAGCCTCTTGAAATGGATTATGAAGAAGAAAAAAAAAACCAAATATGTATATGCATACGTGTGTGTTAATATTTGTATTGAAATTACCTAGATTTTTGAATATCTTTAGTTAAAGACATGATTGAGAAAAAAATTATTATGTATCGGTATATTTTTATTTATTTTTCTTACGTATTCGTAGTAAATAAAATCGTGACAAATAGTGTGTAAAACTATTATTATTTATTATACAAGAGGTGAAGAGTTAAATACAAATTTTTATTAAATGTATAAAAATCTAGAATTTTTTTTATGTGGGTGCCTAATTTTTGTGAGATTTACACTTTAAAATGAGGAAAGTGATTCATATTTTAAAAAGAATTTTGATTTGAACAAAAAGTTTAAATACTTTTAAATAAATTAAGTTTTTTCAATTAAATAATTTTGCTCGTACAAATTTTATATCCATAAAATTTTCTTCCTTTTATTTTTATTATAATTTAATATAAATCTCATTACAGTTATCAGAGCGACATGATTTTTTTTATTAACTTTGTTATTAATTTGTAGGCAACCTAAAGATTATAACGAACTCGAAAGTAGATAGTCTGATATAATATTGTGTTTTTAATTAAGAGACGTTTTCAAGAATTGATAGAATACAAAAAAGATCCGATATTTATTCTTTTAGTTTATGTTTCATGTAATCAATGATTATTTAATTATTAAAAGGATCATATAATCAGTAGTTTCATTCTTAGATGTTCGATTCTGCTTCTTTAATAATATCACGTTATATTCAAACTAATAGTAGTTTCGTATTTACAAGTTTTCTGTATGTTGAATGACGATTTTCAAATGCATGGATCTTAAATTTTAACTTTTGATTTTAGGGAACAGCCCCTGAACTATGACATGGCAGTATAATTTATAACAATGTATGTCAGTTTAGCATTGGGAGGGGGGGGGGCGCATATACCTACCGCTAGGATTCTCGTGCCACTAAACTTTTTCCTAATCGCCAGTACACTAGCGGGTGGAGCTCAAAGCGTGTCCAGTTTTTCATCCCCCTCACTTCCCTAATAATACCTGTCGCCCTTTGACCTTCTTAGCACCCCTCATGATCGTGCGTTGCACCCTGGGTGGGGTTGGCGAAACGATATTTAGCTTCCCTAAAATTTTAATCTATTAAATTTTGGGCGCGGTTCCCCGCGGTACCTTTTTGAAACCTACTGTTAAACTGTATTATAGGTGGTGATGGTTATATATTTTTCACAAATAAAAATGATGACGAAGGGAGTAATAGCACACATCAACCCCTCAGGGACCTGTGCCTGAGTAACAGATACTTTTGATGTAATTCAATGAGCATTTGCAGTTTGCTGAAAATAAGATATTTTAGAATTATGAGCTATTTTATCATTATTATAGTTCAGCAGAGCATTAGTTATATCTACTTCATAGTATTTCATGGGTAAATTATTCATTTCCTTAAAATTATTCCCTCACGTTTTGCGGATAGGATATAGAATTGGCCTACCTCCTTTTTCTTTTTACGTTAAATCGAATCCTATATTAATCATATTTGAGAAAAACGGTACTAATTTAAAAATATATTTTAGATTACTTCCCACTTTTTTCGTTAAAGAAGGATTTAGAGTTACGCATTCCAGTTCACATCTCTTTAAACATAAAATGATACTAAAACGATATTCAAATGTTAACTTAAAAAATGTGTATAGATATAAAATGTGTTAACTTTTCCTGTATTTTTTATTCCATTAGAAGGTTTGTGACGGTTCTATCCGAGCTCTTTCAACTTACAGTCCTCTTGGGGAATTTCTGATCTTTAAAAATTATTTTATTATAAAACTCCTCCTCGAAGAAGAGGACGTGATTATGTAAATTAAGACTACTATATATTGTCTAGGCTTTCGGGTTAAAAAAGAGAGATAGGATAGATTGCTAACGGAGTAGTGATTAATCAAATCGAATGTGAATCGCGGATATTTAATGTTTGATAGTTGAATTACTTAGGGTGACGATCTGTCACTGGAAATTGAATCTAGAGCTATTGCCTTAAGTAAGTGTATTAAGTATTCAAGTCTTCTCGTATCTCGCGTACCTCTTTAATTGTCTGCATATTATTAATTGGGTGCATCTTTTAGCATTGATCGATTGCATTTGGGTTGTGGTTAGTATTGTGAATAAATTAAATTGTTTTTGAAATATGGCTTGTCTTCCTTCCAATCCTCTCACATCTTTAGGCGTTCCGGTGAGATACTTACAGGTTTGCAATTATTTCAAGCATTTTAAATTGTTACGTTTTTTTTTTTTTTTACACAAAAAATATCTATATAAATAATTAATTGATATTAATTATGACACGATATTAATTATGCTTTTTTTACCTGGGACAAATGTTTTCACTCACATATATGTATACTTTTTAATAATCTCTACTAGAGAGTCTTGAACATTAAGAACAAAAGAATCATGCAGATATTAAGAAAAAAAAAGGATACTGAAGTATTATAAATGATGCTGATTGAGGACAGCTTTTAATTTTGTATAAAAGTGGAGTTTAACCAGTTTTATAGCTAACTAACCATCATTTCTGTTTATATAATAAGCGGAATCATTCATTTCAAGGGGGGTGGGAGTCCAGAGTCGAAAGTCCACTATTCTCTTATCATGCTCCAATACGCCGCCCAAGATATTCTTTGGATTTTGTCGATTTTTAGAAAAAAAAAAAAAAAAAAGGAAAAAATTAATTTTTGAATGAATAATTAGCAGTAATTAGTAAAATTTATTATTGACAACAAATACTTAATTAAATTTTACGTAATATATTACATGGGATTATAATCAATCGAAAAAATCAAGGCTTTGGGGGGGGGTCTGGACCCAAGGACCCTCCTTGTGTGCGCCACTGTGTATCAAGTATTGATTTTAAAAATCCAAGAATATAAAAACTGGTGAAAATTTTTTTTAAATGAAATTAAAATAATTAATAAAAATGTTTGCAAGTAAGTTAAATGAATCAAAATATTTTGTATAGTATTTTAACTGTTTTACATTTTTGAGTTAATATTTTGATGATTTTCTCATTTCTTATATTTCTAACTTCTGAATTATACAAAAGATTGTTTTTCTGCCATTTCTTAAGAATAGTTTTGTAATGGTATCAACATTATATTCAAGCATGTTAGACCTGTTTTGTTTTTAACATAATTGAAAACTATTCAATTAGCTTTTGTATTAGCACTCCTTAAGCATGCCTGCGTCTCGTTGTTTAAAATTTGTTGAAAATTGAAGAAGTTTATCCATAATCAACGAGCATTTTAACGGACTCCTCAATTATAATTAATTTAATGCTAAAACTTATATTTGGGGGGATTTTATTTATTTTAATGTAAGGATTCTTTTCTAATAGTAATAAAAAATATGATTTTTCATAGTTGCTTCTTAAAGATTAAAAGTTTTTTGAAAACCAGCTTTTCAAAATTTTAATACATTGATTTGAAAATTCAATATAAGTTTTACACTTCCACGCAGCAAATTTCTCTCCTATCTTCCCAATAGTTAAGCTAATTTAGTCCCCCCCCTTCCCCCTTGTTTTTTTTTTCTTTTTCTTTTCTACTTGAATAAATATTTCCTGTTTCGGTTAGCTGTGGGAATTTTATTTTGCATTTGCTCCTCTTTCTCATTAACTGTGGGACCATATTTTATCATCGGAAGTAAATTATGTTAATAATGCAATCTACACCAACTTCAATTTTTTTAAAAAAATTTTTTTGAAAATTTGAAGATTATTCATTCACATTGTATTATTTTTCACAAAACTTTTTACACAAAGGTCATATGAAAAGAATGAAATGATCACAAATTATTCAAAACCTCGTCTTTTCCCTTTTTTGTGTGCATTGGTAAATGTTATAAAAATCTTTAAAATTTGAATAATAGTATACATTTTTATAAATTTCTAATGAGAACTTCATAAAATATTAAATTTAATTTTCAGTGAGAATGAATACAGTTCAAAATATGCCCTAAATATAATTCATAAATTTTGGTATTTTTCATCTTAGTTCAATTCCATTCTTATACATTTGCATCCTTTTTTACAATTAAATAGCTTAGAAATTTTTTACACTGTTCTTGTATATTGTGCTTTCAATTTTTTTTTTAAAATAAAATAGTTAAATACCGTAAAAAATTCGTCGTATTACGCGCTCTTTTAACACAAAAAAATAAGATCAAAATTTACAGGTGCGCATTATACACCAGATATAAAAGTGATAGCTTCAAAAATAAAAATAAGGGGTGAGCATTAAAAAAATTAAGACTTCTTCATAGATCGGATACAGTTTATTTAAAGGAATGACATACCCACTGGACTTCAAGGGTCGTAGTTCTAGAAGTGTACTATTTTCTCAAAGTCGTGGGATAATACCTCGAATAAATGACTTCAAAACATAATATCATTGCATTTAAACATTCCAAGTTATTTCGTAAAAAAGAGTGTGCGCTTTATACGGCGAATATTTCTAAAAATTTAAAATGCAGCTTGAAAGTATGGGTGCGCGTTATACGCCGTATTTTACGGTAGTTACAATCGAAATCTCGTTAAAAAAGCAGTTTTATATCTTTATCGATATGATTTATTGGAATAGAATAGCTTGAGATGTAAAATGCAGAATATGTACTATAAAAATTAAAACTATCAAATAGATAACATATCTTTGTGGAAAGGGGTAATTAATACACATTATTCCATTAAGTATTAATTTGATTCAGTATGATTCCTATGTCTGTGACCTTTTCCTCTTTTATTTTCTATGTTTTAAATGCCTTTAATAAGTACATTTCTTATGTAATAAAGAAATATATATTCATTTGTCGTAAGTTGTCCTGTTCTTGCAATGTTCAATTTCTGCTCTGAAGCTGTAATTGCTAATTACGAAAATCATTTTTCATTATTAAAAAATTCTATTCCCTAATGTGAATTCAGAATTCTAGTGAGAAAAGTAGTTAGTATACAAAGGATACATGGCAACTGACAATTTTATGTTTGAAATACTAATCGCTGAAAAACTTATTCCGCTTGGGGCAAGTTTACATATTTGGGTGTGATCAAAGGGTATGTTTTTATATATTTAAAAAGCATCGAACACGGAAAAATTTATTACTGAAGATCAAACAGTTTTTAAACTGATTATATAAAGGAATTTTCAGTTCATCGTTTTGGGGGGGAAAAAAGAAATATTTCTTTTAGTGAATTGTAATTGTGAATTATACTGTAGAAATAATAGTTATATAGTTTCCTCTTTATTCGAGAATAAAAATAAACTTGAAAGTTTATGCTAGCTAAAAAGAAAATGCAAATTTTTAAAACTAAATAAAAAAGCAAACAAATCTAAAGACATTAGTACTAAATAATACTCTAAAACTTTTACCATTCAAGGCAAAGCTAATTAAAATTAAATTTCTCTTGCTGTATTTAAACTATACGAAAGCTAGAAATGTTTTTATATCTTTTAAAACAATGAATTGTTATGCATATTTTAACTGAAAAGTGCTTAAAGGAATTCTCTTTTGGTTGTTCTTGTAACTGGTATTAAAATTAAGTAATTTTATTGTATAATCGATACATATTTCTGGTATTAGAACTTTGATATTTTTTGCCTTGTCAATAATTTAAAAAACTGCTTATGTATGAGACAAAGACATAAAATGTTATACTATGACTAAAATTTTATTACATAGTATAAAGATACTGACCCCCCCCCCCATAATCGTAATTTAAATATTTTTTATAATTGCAGATCCTTGTAAATTCGTAAAAACGTTAATTGAAACTCTAGTCTAATGTCCAAAATTGACCTAATTTTCTTATATAATCTTGACCTCTACTTCATTATAGTGGATAGGAAACTACCATCTTTATGTTGACCAATTATGTACTTTGTTTGTTGTATATACTTGTACCGTGACATACAACATTGATATAGTTAAAGTTGTTGGGTATTCGATTAATGTATACTGATTATAAACTTGTTTCCTCAAATATATATTTTTTTGTATTTAATAAGATTTAACTTTCTATTTTTACTATCTAGTCTGAATTGCAAGCGCATCCTATAGTTTTTAATAACTTATACTGTTTAAAAATTAAACTGACTATTTTAGTATAGTCCGAGTCCATGTTAAGATCTCAAACAGGATTAGTATGTCATATTTCTAACTATATAATAAAATTATTTAATGTGTGAATATTTTCAGGTATGTGTTAAGAGGTATAATACGAACGGAAAGACATTTTTTTTTCATTTCCCTTTATAAAACGAAAAACAAATTTCAGAAAGAAAGAATACGTCATATATGTAAATAACAAAAACTCCAATTTCTATTAAAGTGTACATTAATGTAATACGTGTCATTTTATTATGCTTTATGTGTGTGTGCTAGCGTATAATTCATATATTTTCTAAAGCTACACTAAAAGAAACCATGAGTAGGGGTGTGTCCCTATATCTTTAAATTTACACCCTATGGATTTTACGTTTTCTTCTGTCCTTTTGAAAGTAAATTACAAAGATTTTTTTTGTGCAACTTTTCAATTAAAAAAATTAATTTCTACATTAAATTGATGAATACATTTTTAAACTTAATGTACATTTAAAATTGAAGTGAGCTAACCCTTTTGTAACATTTGTTGTATTCATATTTTTAGCACTTTATTAGTATATTAATTAAAAGCACACTATATTAAGTCAGTTTATCGACTGATAACCTATATATTGAATATTAGCAGGATTTTGATTATGAATGATATTTCAATTATCAAAGGGGGGGGGGGATTTATTTTAGGTTCAACTGAAAACTTAATTCTTCTTCCTTTGATTCTGTGCTCTAAAATGAAATCTTTCGAGCGATTTGAGAAATAAACATTCATTGACAAAAAGCTATTTTAGGGGGGGGGGAATGTACTAATGCAACAAAAAAAATCAGGTTTCCCCGACCGAGCGATAGATGTCGCTGCATCAATGGTACCTCGGAGACGTACTAGAGAGGAATCGATATGATTTTTTTTCTCCCTTTCTCCCTACTCTCTTAATTTTTATTCATACCTTCTACACATAATTAATGAAGTTATTTTTATGTCCTCTTAAAATTTAACCACATAATTTGTTCTTATTACGTTGTTTGAAAAAATCAAGGTTACTTTCTTTCCTCTTTCTTAAAAGTAATTAATGAAGAAGGTTCCCCCTCTTTTTTTTGTTTCATCATTAAATTGATGTTTAAATTATTTTTACGTATCATCCGAATTGTACAGTAGCAATTCAATATTGTCATCAATTTTTTTTTGTAATAAATGAGAAGTATATAAAAAAATATGCACAAATGAAAATTTATAAAAAATGCTAAGAGTTATAAATATTTTCTTTTACTTTCTTTTCAGAGAAAAAATGCTGTTCCTAGAAGTGGGCTTTTGCCTCCGTACCATACGGAACTGTCATTTTCTATTGGCAAAAACAAGTAATTTCTTTTTTTAATTTATAACAGCCTTTTGTATGAGAGATTTTTAATAAAATTATCTTGATTTCTTTTGAATTGATCATACTCAATTGTTATCTAAAATATAAAATAAATTTTTACTATCGTGAGGATCATTTTGTATAGATTATAAATCAGGCATATTGAATTTTAAATTTGCTATCGCATATGTAAAATAAATTTATTTGCATAAGGCTAAGCATTTTATTAAAAAATTGTTATGCAATTCCGTACAAAATTCTTGGCGTGTAATGGATTTCATTTAATAAAACTTTAAAAAGACTTCTTAGTCAAATTCTTAAATAATTTGTAAGTGTTTTTACTTTAAATAAATTATAATATTAAAAAAAATTGATTTAATTTTTTTAGATCTATTTATTGTTTATCAGGTAAAATTGAATGTGTTGATGTACTGTATACTCGCACGTAACACACATAAGCACATATATAAATAATATTATTCAAGATTAAAAGAAGTCAAGATATGTGCCTTCTAAGACATATTTAGTTATTCAATATAATAATAGTTTTAATGCAAAATAAAACTTAAAATAGTTTTATTCTGCCATTAAAGTTAGTTAAGAAAAGTTTAAGTTTTAATTTTTTAAGGAAAAAAAAAGAGTACTTTGTGAATTCAAAATAAGGATTAGTTGATAAAAATATCGGTTTGTATAATAACATTGCAAAACTCTACATTTCTTTTCAAGCTGTGAAATTCATAGAAATGAAACATTGGTTAAATATTCAAAATGGACTTAACGTTAATTTACTTAACGTAGGGCAGTGATTCACAACCTTTCTTCTGTTGCGGTACACTTTTAACAATTCCAAAATTTGACAGCACACTAATAATAAAATAAGTTTAAAAGAATTTTACTTATTTGCAATACGCTATGTAAAATAGCTTATGACAATAATTTCAATGTTAAATAAAATAATATGTATGAAAAAGACTACAAAATGTTTGAGTAATTAATTACAAATTTATTATAAGAATGCATTTAATGCGAATTTTGAGCTTGGTGGTTTTTAAAATTTCGTTTATATTTTGTAATAAAAATTTCTCATTTCGTCATCTACATTTAAAAGTCTCGATCTTTTTTTCAATTTTATATTTGTTAATGCTGAAAATCCAAAAATTCACACAAATAAGATGTAGAAAATTGCAACAATATTTTTGAAGCTTTTTTGACTATTATAGGATAATCGCCTCTAGTTTTAATCCAAAATGAATTAAGTGACTTTTCCGAAAGTTTTGAAATTAAAGTTCGATAATTTACAGAGCGAAATTAGTTCTTCCTCTTCATTCAAAGTTAATTCATGTATAGATGTATCTATTGTCACAAATGTATTGTGAACCCAGTCAATTTTTCTTGCCTTAATTTGGGGAATAATGTTTGTTATTAATGTTAAAAATTCTTAATCGTACAGTCTAATGTTGTTATGCAGAACAATTAAGATTTTTTAAAAAAATTGACGGCACAGAGGTTAAGAATCTTTTACGTAGGGTTTTGCATCAATTTTTTTTTGTATATAATTTCTCAGTTTCTCAGAACTTTTACTGTTTAACCAAGCCATACTTGCTTAAAAAGTAGTAACATTTGAATTGTTTTTTGAAAAAATCACCTGAAATAGGAATTTTTATGCCAGAATCATCTCAAAATCCAAAATTACTTCAAAAGTTCAGGATCCTACGTGCACCTGTTGGCTAACGTATCAATCGCTCATTTTTCCCTCTCCAGTGCTGGGACAAAGAGCTCTTAGTAAGCTTTGTACAGAAGTGTGTATATCTAAAATCTAACAAGAGTTCAAAAAAATACGCCAATTTAATAACCCTTGCTATAAAACCGGGGGGGGGGGACTGATTTATACGTGAAAAAAGTACTTTTTCACGATTTAGCCTCGAGGCACGGTCACGAGATTCAGTTAAAAAAAAGTTACGCCTTAAGAGTACGAACTTAGTACTCATTATTGCGTAATTTTTTCCCTCCTAACTTTTTACACACAGAGTTACCATAGTGCTGCTCTTCCCTTACCTAATCCGTATGTTTTACTGAACCCTCCCCTGTATTTCTTTCTACAAAATCGTGGTCATTACTAGAGGTCCCTCGACTAATGCTCTAAGTACACGGGTAAAAAAAAGGAAACCGAAAGGAAATCATTTGGGTCATGTGTCTGCTCTTGGAACAAGGTTTCTATTGTTTCAACTCCAGACGCATGGTTATGTATAACAGAAGACATTTCTTTGGTTTGGGCCTTTTTTATGTACATTTACACTGATAATATTTTGTGCTTGGGCACCTCTCAGTTATCCTCATATCTTGAAGTTTAACTTCCGTAAAGTGAACATATTTTTCGGGTTTTTAATGACCTTAAGTCCAGATACTGACCGAAAGGAAAATGAAGCCTAATTAGTGATTTGTTTAATATTTAGTAGAGACGAAGAGATTATCGGACGAAATATAAAGTTCTTGAAAAATGAATTGAAAACCCAATCTAGAGGCAAACAGAAGATATAGATTATTTCAATTAAAAACAGTAGTCTAACGGAGAATATTAGGGCCCCCTTGGAAACTCAGGTTTTGGCCCCCAATCCCAAATACGTACTTAGTGTCAGTCAATCTTTGTCCCCTCCCCTCACAACGCAGGGGTTGCGGAGGTGTACGTTACGCCACTGATTAAAAATCAATGGGGAATATATATATTCATTGCCCAACTCTACAGTAATTCTAGTATTAATAATGAAGATGGTGATGATCTATAACTTTTAATTCTAAATTGATTACAAATTTTCAGTTATTAATATATGCTGTCCTATGTACGATTGGCAAAACCTTCCAATTTTAGGAAAAAGGAGCTTTTAATCAAAATTAAAGTTAATTTCTTTTTCGAAACTATTTCTGTAAAAAGAGAGAGAGAGAGAGAAAATATACCCTGATAAACGTTCAAGAATTGTATGACATAATCAGAAATAAAACACTAAATCGTATTTTAATGCTCGAAAAATACGAATGTGTTTTAATGGTTGGACAGATAATTCAAATTAAGTTTGAAGTGAATGGTGGACTTATTATTGGGAGAAAAAACAGATTGTTGAAATGTAATGGGAGGAAACTAATAATTGAACAATTTTTAATGATTAAGTACTTATTGACACACTAATTAATATTGCCATATTAATACCAATCGCCACAAGTAATTTTGACGCTCAGTTTCCTACCTAGAGGGAGACACCTGAGCTCTGACGATGTACTAGGGTTTAATTTTGCCAAGAGCACCTTGTGACGGATCTATACGCGTCCTTTAACTAATACTCTTGGGAATTCTTTGGGGCCAGTAAATTTTAACCTATCTTCTCCTAAAAGAAGGAAACGTGATATGCAAATTAAGTTTATTATAAATATTCCTGGTCCGCGAGTTAACGAGTTAGTGAATTGTGAGTGGATTAGAAGCGTAGTGAATAGTGAATTGGCAGTGAAGAGAATAGGTAAGCAGAAAGTAATAAAGTCAGAAGTTTAGCTAACAAGAGGTGACAAGATAGTTACAAGGTGAAGATCACCAAAATTGGTTTAAAGTCCTTGTAAAAGATTATAACCAAGAAGTGTTAATGTCTAGTTGGATTGATTAGAAGACTGCATAAGTTCAGGTACTGTCACCTTATATTAAGTTGATGTTTAGAGTGTTAAAGTATAGTGCGAACATTAAATACGTAAGCTCTGTGTAAAATAATATTAAAAGGAAGAGCCGCACTATTGAACATACCAAACACGAATCTCGTCGCCTCTCTATTGCTTGACTGAATTATCTTATTTATAGTGTGTTTTTTTGTGTTTGAGTTGTTTAAAATGGTAAATAAAATAGTTGAAATTTATCTTGTCCAATGATTCTTCATTTCCTTCCACACCTTTAGCCGGGTCACAGAGTAATAGGGATTTAAACTTGTAACACCTGTCGGTTCCTGCTTGACTCTAAAACCCCTTGTCTACCTGTAAACCCGGCTAGGTGTATAGGAGAAACTGAATGATCACCAGACATGATTTCAATCTAATTAATTTATTGTTACCAAAATATCAATCAGACACAATGACAATCTAATTAAGGTAGGCGATTAAATAGTAGAGCGTGGGGGTGAGATTCTATAACACGGGGATATTACTACGGACCCTCAACTGAATCTAAGACAGCTTAAATAGGATCAATATAAACTACGTCCCTCACTAATAAGCTAACTTCTAATTAATCAGGCTCACGATACCTGTACTCTTTATGCATCGGATTCTATACTGGAATCTTGCAGGTGATCTTTATCGGGATTGATCAATGTCGTTGGATTCACTGGTGTAATCCGTTTTCCTGGACAACTCCAAGACCTCTTAAGAATTCCACTATCTCTTTCAATCTTCAACTAACAAACTAACTCGCTAACTCCTACTTGCCAACTCCAACGTGCCCACTCACAAACTCGGGAAAACTGAATTTATATAATATACTTCATTTACGCAATCACGCTTTCTTGATCGGCGAAAGTTGGTTGAATAAATTATTTTCCCCCTGAAAAGCCCCCAAGGTGTTAATATAGTCGCGGATAGGTCCGTCACAAACTCGTTACAACCTTAGCCAAACAGACACACTAGGGATCTTTTACATGACTTTATGAGGGCGTGCTCAAAAAATCTGGCGAAAATCTGAGTCTTCATGATTTCGTAATGTTGAAGTTTGGGAAATGGGGTGCTATAGCTGAGGTGTCAATCACCGTTACTTGACCGAGGCTCAAAATTATGAGGTCAGTCACCAATAGCCCTTGTGGAGCTTCAGAAGTCGACGTTAATAAGAATCAAACCAAGTCTGTTAAGGTGCTAATTCTTTTTTTTTTTTTAATGAAATAAGATATTAACGTATTTTCCCAGGAATTATCGTGGAGCTTTTATCTTGGAATTCATGCTGTGATAAGTATCATACAAAGATTTCAACATTTCTTGCTTTTTGTAATAAAGTATCTGAAAAGAGTATCTGACCAAAGAAGAAATTTACTTCCACAAAAGTAGAAAGAGAAAAAAAATTTAATCATTCTTGAAGAAACTAAAGCAAATAGAAAATGAGGAATTTTGGGAAACAAAATTTTAAGCCTGATACAGTCTTTAATGTGGAATTATTTCTTCACAAAAGATTGTGAATAGCCTTAAGAAGTCTTATTCATATCATTAAGCCTCCTGTAAAGAATGTCTCAAAACTTTTGTACTTTATGGAAAAGAACAAAAAGAGGCGTTTCGCAACATAGAAATTGTTTGAATCTTGAATTTTTGCTTTGCATTTAGAGCGAAACAATTGATTCAAATAATCATTTACGCGTGCAGCGAATTCCTGTGATTCAAACCATTTGACCTCGAAGAAAATGAAGAGTCTCAAAGAAAATTAAAACGGGCTTCCAGAGATTTGTTTAGACATGAAATATAGCCGATGCGCAAGAGCGAGAGACTTGCTCATTTTTGATGAGTTTTTACAAATAATGAAAGTTGCCGACTTCATTCCCCTGCGCTCGAGCTACCTTTTTCTCTCCCTTCTTCTTTTCTTCTTTTTTTCTTTTAATGTTTGTTCTCTCTCGACGTTTTCTTTGGACGAAAAAATTGGATTTTGTTTTCATTTCTCTCTTTTTTTCAATCCGGGTTCAGATACCTAGCATTCTCCTCGCAGAGCATTTATTTAGAGAGTATACAACCTTCCTCCTCTTTCTTTTTCAAAAACTCATTCTCTCTCAGTTTTTATTCTCCTCGCTCTTGAGCGGCGTTTTCCTTTTCTTTTCGGGAAATATCCAGGAGCGGGAGCCCCATCACTATAAAATGGATTACTTGTGCGTGCGCCCCTGCGTTAATTGATTCATTGCATTCTCGTGGTCATTTCATGCTGAATAGAATAAAACGGATCAACGCTTAAATGAAACAAAGAATTTTTACGGAAAAACGTGTATCAAGTTAGGATTTAACAAAAAGAGAGAGAAACTGCATTCCTGTTGAGTTAAAAGTAAAATGTCTTTCAAAAACTAATTTTTCTACAGCTGAATTAAATATGCTATTCTTAAAATGTGCCATGAGTCAGCATCATAATAATATTGATAAGAATAATCCTAATTCTCAAATTTTCTGTTCCAAAGAGTATCTAAAACGAAAAAGTATTTGTCAATGAAATGAATTAAGAAACTGACGCGGTAAAATTTAATATCGATTTAAATGGGAAACAATGCGTAATACTAACTCAGTATAGTTCCAATGAATATTTTTTAAAATCTTTTTTTTTTTGGTCAACACCATGTAATCACAAAAATCTGATAAAATACTGTTGGATTTCTATTTAACAAAGTCGCTAAATGCCGAAAAAAGTTTGTTATGTGGAAAATTCATTTTAATAAAAATTTATCTTCTTATATATTTCATATATAAACCACATAAAACAAATTTTAAATATATAAACACTATATAATTATTCACTCTTTTTTTTGTAAATTAATATCTATTTATTTTATATATCTTATCCATCAAAATGAAATCTGCAAGGGGAAAAAACCCTTCGTCCAGGAAACACCGTACTTTTTACTTTAAGAAATAATTTTATTTTAAAATTAATGAATTTAACTGACATTTTCTAATTTTAAACTTACAAGTTATTTTAAACATATATTATTTCATAAGCAGCAATTTTAAGCATACATTGCCCCCATGCGTCCTTAAATTTAATTACTGATAAAATCTGTTACTTTTGCTTGAAAAATTGCGGTGAGTTAGGACCTGGTAAAACCAGTACAGGGTAATTGATCACCATAAAATGTGCTACAAGAGAGAATAATTTAAAGTGTCCAGAAATACTTTAAAAATAGGGAGCTAAAAATGGAATCACAATGGGAAAAGCACTTCGCTATTTGGGAGGCTATTTTACGAAGAAAATAGTAAAATATACTTGGTACCAGGAAAAAGTTCGCAAAATAGAGGTTCATAAAATGGAGGTCCGACTGTTAAAGAATCTCGGAACTTGCGAAACAAATTTAATTTAAAACGTGTAGGGGGAGGGAGAAATTAACACATTTGTGTTGAAGAGAGTATGAAACAGTTATACAAAAATCAATGCTTCATTTCTAAAGATAACCTTCCGGGGAAAAAGAATGTGTACAATATTCTGTAAAAAAAGACTGTATAAAATGAATACTATGTGAAACATTATATTGGATATTAAATAAAAAAAAAATTGGAATGTTAACTCATTCCTGAAACATTTAATCCTTATAACAAATGAGCTAAATTCTTGATGGTCGCATGATAAGTACTACCCCTTGTTTTTCTCTGAATTATAAACTGACATTAGACTGTTTGTCCTTCATGAAAAATTTAGATAAAATTTTAAATTTGGTTGTTTGGTGAAAATGTTCAACTACTAAAATTCTCTAAAAGGCTTTCAAGATTTAAAAAAAAAAATTCTTGTATTTTTAAATAAAATGCTTTTCATTTACCTACTTGCATATTGTTTAGAAATATATATATGTTTCAAAAGAATCTACAAAAAGCAAAATTTGGCAACAGGAAAACGTATGAACTGATTGGCTGGAAACACGTGGTTGCATTTATCATGTGACTCTGACGTCACATAAATTTTTTGCATTGATTTTCTGGGAACATGTATTTGCAGTTATCACATGATCATGTCATATGGTTTTAGCCGCCCTTTAAAGCCGTTTTTTTTAATTAACTAAATTAGAGCACGTAAAAACAAATTAATATTGTACGTATTTTTGTTTAAAAAAATGTTTTGTTTAAATGTATTTAATGTATTTTATTCGCTCCTTATAAACTTTATTTATTTCGCAATCCTTTTAAATAGGCATGGTTTTGAAATATTTAATTCTTATGAAAAAAATTATTAAAAATATTTTCCCGTCTAATTTTTAGTTGAAAGTAATTATAAATCTAATTTCCAGTACTCTCTGTAATTACAAACGCACATAACTGTATTTCAAATAATTTGTTTTTTAAAAAAATTAATAGTAAAATTTCGTTTGTGTGTGAAATGTATGACCAATACCTCAACTCAGTAGCGCAGATAAAAAGTTTTCCAAGGGGTCCATGGTCGAAAGTCTCCCAACTCGTATCATAACTCAACACAACACCAATTGACTCTTCTGATTTTGTCAACAAAAAACAGTAAAAAATATATTATTGAATTAATAATTAGTATTAATTGATAAAATAAATTGTTAATCACAAGTACTTTAGGATTATCATCAATAAAAAAAAACCCTCTAAGGCTTTGGGGGGGGGGGTCCGGATCTCTAGGACACTCCCCTTGTGTGCGCCACTGCCTCAACTCTATTACAATTAATAAATACATTGCTTATACCGGACAATAACTTTGCTTCCTGAAGGTTTTGTATCGGTTAACATTTTGAGTGATTTATTGGATTCTGGGGGAAATTGGAGTATATTTCCTTATGTACAATTATTTTAAATACATTTATTTATTAAAAATAAAAATTAACCATTTTAAAAAATTTATTGTAAATGTTTCCCTTGGAAGCTTATCTAAAGGTACATGATTAAAATATTTGCGGGAAAATTTTAGATAAGTCTTTATTATTTTTTGAAAATAAAACGAAAAGTAGCCTAAAATTTTATACAACTTGATAACGTTAAAAATAATTGTCTCGGATAGGTTTATGTTTTTTAAAAAATCTGTTCTGATTTCCGCGGATTAGTCTCACTTGCATAAAAAGTCTTCTTGATAGCTCTATTTAGTTCTTCGTGAAGCCCCTCGCAAAAAGTTATGTTTTATTCATCAGGATTCCAAATACGACCAAAAATATCAAAAAAGACAAATTCTAAACATCCTGTCAAATTTCCATCAGGGAAGGCGTCCTCACCAGCGTTCGGCGTTTCCTTCCTTTTTGAGTTTTGAGACAGAACATTAAGTGTCTACTACATGAATGAACAAACCTAGTAATTTGCTGCACACTAAATTTGTTCCCGCAGGGCTCTTTCTGTTAAGTATTAACGGACAAATTTTATTATTCACTCATATTTTCCCCATTTTCCTTTCTTTTTCAATGTTGCCAACAAAAAAGTAACAAACGTGCTACGCGTCCGCATAAAATATTCATATCGTTCCGATAATAATCTAACATCCGAAAGAAGAAGAAAAAAAATGTAACCTATAATTTTTAAAATCAATAATCATGAATCTAATAGTGAGCTGTGTTGCGAAACTCTCCGAGATTCTTACTTAAGTTTTCAATGAAATTTATTGAACGCTGAGACCTTTAAAACGGTTTCCTTCGTTACACTGATATTTTATAACTTTTTGTGTATTAACTTTGCGGCTTTTGTGCTCCCAGTAACATAGTTAATAGAAATATACGGTCAAAATTAAATTTTTGATGTATTTTTTGACTTCAAGTTTATTTTTTTTTTTCAAAATTTAACGTTACATATTAATTTTTGACAGCGAAAGTGTATTAAATATTTCGTAAAGATGACAAAAAAATTTTCATATTTTTTCATGTTTTATTCAGTTTAAAACGGGTAACAATACTGAGTTAGGAAATATAATTTAATATGAGAATTTAATTTTTATTTAAATTAAATAAAATTTGGGTTAATTAAAATTTTTGTTTAAATGGATGCATGAATAAGAATTATATGCAGACAAAACCAATGTCTTAATATTATTTTGAAGCAAAGAATTATCGTGTTTATGCATTAATAAAATACAAAACTGACTCTTTTTTTTAATTTTTTATTTTTAATAAGCTTAAAAATCAAAAACTATCTCACTCCTGGTAATAAAATCACGCAAGGGAAAAAAATTACAAAAGTTTTTTTATTTTACTATGAGCAAAATTTTTTATGCACATTAATAGTATTTTTCTTTCTAATTATTCATTAAAATAAAAATTAGCATTTTTGAATTCATCAAGAAAATTTTTGTAACAATAATCAATAAATACAAAAGCTATCCTGATTTTTTTTTAGTGTGTTGGATGTTTTTTTATTGTTTTTAAATTATTATTTTAGTACAAAAATAATTATAAGTTCAGAATTTTTAACAATATTAAAGTATTACAACACATATCCCCGTATAGAAATGTATATTTTTAATTTAATTATTTTATTAGAGAATTACATATTATTATATAAAAGTTTTTCACATAAATATTGTATTATTTTAAGTAAAAACTCTTTTTTTTTTCAGTACTGTTGTTGATCATAGTTTATGATCAACAACACTACTGAAAAAATAGAACTAAATAATTAGAAAGAAAATAATCAGTACTGAATAATTAGAAAGAAAAATACAACGTTGGCCTATTCAACTGTAACCGGCCTAACAACATAGCTTTTTAACTTTAATTCATACTAATTTAATTTTTTTGCAGTTAAAGGCTTCCTAATATAAATTATTTTATTATAATATTTTGCAAAATGCCTAATCACTTTTTATTTAGTTTTATTTGTTGCAAGTTATCTGTATCATAGTTCCCATAGCAAAAACTTATGAGTAATAGTACTTTTCTCCTATAATTTTTGTTTACATTTTCATTCATTCCTTTTTATTTATCTTTCCATCTTAGCATATTAATTTTCTCTCTTAAATTCAAATATATGTTTCAGTTAAATCATTATTTACAGTGAGGTCAACTTACAGTTCGTTTAAAATGATCTTTTATGCATATACTCATTAAACATTATTTAAAATTTTTGGATAAATACACTGTTTTGCACTGGTTTTACCCTCTTTTAAAATGTTATGCTTGCTATAATAACTGGATTTTTTTAAAAATTTGACCATTTGAATAACGGGTACTTCAGTTAGTAATCGATAAATACAAAAGCATTCGGATTCTTTTTTGTTCATGGTGGATGTTTCTAATTGTCTTTAAATTATTTATTTTGGTACAAAAATAATTTTAAGTTCATAATTTTTATAGAGCTTAAGCTATTATAAAATATCCGCGTAGAAACATAAATTTTTAAATTAAATATTGTATTAAAATTAAATACCATCCATATTTGAAAAAATTTCGCATACAAATTTTATATTATTATCCGAAAAAAAACACTTTTCTTCCAAATTTTATGCCAACTATTTTATATTCCATCCTCTATTCTACTGTGATACTCATTTCAGGTGTTGAAAGTATAATTATATTAGTTATTCATCAATATACATTTTAATAAAAGTGGAAAAGAAGATTTATGAAACATTAATATTCATAATAATAGGCCGCATTTGGAAAGCATACTTCCAGTGTGTAATTATTAAACTCTGTAGCTTTTAATTTTTATAAGACATTCATCTCGCGAATATTTTAATGCACTGAGGTTATTTATTTTGCCAAGAAGTTATTTACAGTTCATTCTCTCGATTTCTTTGTGCCTGAAATAATTAAACCTTTGATGATCATTTAAACGGAGTTCAAGCTTCTACCACTGGCTCCGTTCGAGGTAAAATTAATGATTTCTTTTACACCACTTCTTGTTTCCTGTTCCACGTCTGGGGCGTTATAATTAACGTTTTTGCTGTGTTTATATATTTTTTTCCCGAAGGCGTATTGTTACAAAACGTTTCTTACGTCAAGTGCTTTACATTTCCATCAAATGACCTTGCGTGCTTGAAGAACAATTACTGGATATGAGTAGAACCTTCCAATTCTAAATTTATTTAACTTATTTGTGAATTTCCTGTTGAAAGTTAAAATGATTGCATCTTTTTTGGATGCTCTAGATTTTGTGAATAATTACTGTATTTCTTTGTCTGCTGGGGTAATTGAAGCAAGCTTAAGAAGTTGTAGTAAATTGCTATCTGAAAATCTTTTATGCTTTCACGTAATAGAATCGTTTTATTTTGAAGATTTAAATAATGCGCTCAGTTTTTTTAGATTTATATTTTCATCTTTTTAACTCTAAATTTATTTTTCAACGATTCAGTGTGGTCGTAAATTTCTAAGAAATCTGAAACTTGGATAAAGAACTGAAAACGTTTATAAAAAATTTTTTTTGAGGAATAATTTCTGATATTTTTAAACATTTAATGGAAAACTTAATATGTTTGGTAAATGATAATAGTGATTTGTGGCTAAGAAAACTCAAAGAGGAAAATGGAATTAAGGTGTCTGACTAAATTCGGAACCGTGGTGTTTCAAAAGCGTTTAATTAATTATATTTTTGATATTTAGTGTCACTTGAATTAGAATATACATATAAAAATTATCTTAAGAATATCGTTACAAAAAATTATTTAAATGCAACTTTTGGCAAAAAATGAAGAAAAAAATGATATTTTGAAAACATTCTTCTTTTATAAAAACTGCTTCGATAATAATAATAATAATAATAATTTGCCTGTAAAATAGATAAAACGTCTCTACAGAGCCTGAACTGGAATTTTTGAGAAATTCACATTATTTTCAGAATTACTATCAATTTAGAAATAATAAACGATGTTTTTTGTTAAAATTTCTCTCTGATATGTTAAAATACGAACAAATTCACTTTTCTAAATTATATATTTATTATCGATTTCAAAAATCCTAGTTCAAGCTCTGTACAGAAGTCTTAGCTATATATGGGCAAAATACTATTGTAGAAGTATTTTTCACAAAAGGAGAATGTTTAAAAAAATATGTTTTTCTGGATTTCTTCTGTCATTCTTAAAAAATATGTCTTTTTTAATTTCTTCAAACATTCTTAAAAAATATGTCTTTCTTCATTTCTTCAGACATCCTTAAAAAATATCTTTCTTCATTTCTTCTGTCATGCTTAAAAAATATGTCTTTCTTAACTTCTTCTGTCATTCTTTAAAAATATATCTTTCTTCATTTCTTCTATCATTCTTAAAAAATATGTCTTTCTTAATTTCTTCTGTCATTCTTAAGAAATATGTCTTTCTTAACTTCTTCTGTCGTTCTTAAAAAATATGTCTTTCTTCATTTCTTCTGTCATTCTTAAAAAATATGTCTTTCTTCATTTCTTCTGTCATTCTTAAGAAATATTTTTTTCTTACATTTAAATAATTTTTTCCTAAGAATATTCTTAAGACATTTTAGATGTATGTTCTAATTCAAATGACTCTAAATATGAAGGGAAAAAAATTATTCGCTTTTTCAAAGTCATGTTTTCTAACTTAACCCTGAAATCTTAAAATATGTCTCGTAAATATATATATCTATCAATGTTTCAATTTTTTTTCTAATTTTCAAGAAATGTATTTGAGTGAATTTTGATTTCTGCCAGTAGGAAAACATAAAAAAGATATAAAAAAACTAAATTTATTATTGACTAAATTTTAAATTAATATTAAATACTAAAGTTTACAAATCATACTTTTTTATTTCGTCTGAATTACTTTTAAAAAAAATTCAAGTATAATAAAATCATTATCTCAATTTCCTTTAATTTTTTTTCACCATCAAAAAGTCCCTAAAATTGCTGTGATTATTTAAATTCCTGTACTTCCGTCTAGCTGAAAAGCATCATACCCCAGCTGTTGTGTTTAATCAAAAGTTAATTTTTTCCCCTTAAAAAGTAAAAGAAAAATGTGAAAGGATACACTGAAGCAAACCATCTGTGTACGAGTCAAAGCACATGCCTCTCGACCTTGTATTCCTTTTCTTTCCTAGAAATTGTAGAATTACAGTTGTAAACTGTTAGTTAATACTACCCATTTCCTAGAATTAAATTCCTTTTCGGTTACTTTGTATAACATTCACGTGGAAGCTGCGATACGCGTGTTATGGGGGCCGGTATTAAAAATCGATTAAGCTCTGGGAAAGGAGTGATCTGTGCAAAAAAGCGCGCGAGAGGAAAGAAAGAGAGCAAAAGAAAGAAAAAGACAACGAAATACCTGCCTATCGATTCAGACCTGGGAGGTGTAATTATAACGCTGGAAAACATGCAATAAAGAGACCCAATTTGTACCTTAATTGCGGGGCTGCCTTTTTTTCTGCTAAAACATGGAAGATCTATAATTTTATTTTGTTACCAGGATAGAAAGGGCATGAAATGCATCCTCTGATCAAACTTCATTTTTGGAACCCCCAAAGGGATTTCAAAATGAAGACGGATCTGTGTTCTTAAAGTCAGGGTGGTACTTTTGTACGCTGAAAATCAGTTACAATACGTAGGCTATTTATTTTCTTTAAGAGTGGGAAAATTAATTTGCTGATAGTAACTTCCTCAGTTTCTGCAGAACTGTATTAATTTTATCTAAAAGACTATAACCAGAAATAGTGTTTCAAAACTGGTATTAATTTTTTCTTATGGTATTTGTAAAGATCTATTTGGTGTCAAGACAAATGACAGAGAAAAATTTTTAATCACTGCTTAAACTGTAAGAAATTTAAGTTCTAAATGGCTAGGTATTTTATTTCTCAAATATTTACTCTAGTTTCTTAGTTTCGAGCAACTTATCATAAAAGTTGCATATTATTTTATTTTAACGAAATAATGAATATATAAAAAGCATAGGGTATATTTGGGAAGGAAGAAGTTATCGTTTTATCGTTTTTTTTATTTTTTTAAGTATATTTGATCTACATATGTTTTAGTTCTTTGACTAAAAATTAAAATTTTGAATTGTCATGTTTCAAAGCGTTAAAATAATTTTATTGATCAAAGTGTGTGAGTGTGGTAAGATATAATACTTATAATTCCTTTTTACTTACATTTCTCTTCACGTTAAATTACATATAAATTTTTTAATTATAAATCCAAGTGAAATTATACTTAAATTGTATTTTCTTTTTTAGGCACAAACCAAACTTGATGTGATTTCAAAGTATGTATAAATTTTTTCCCCTATTAATTATGAACTAACTTTTTATTTAATATTTTACCTAATAATTATTTATTAGCAACTATAGTCTTTAGATGTTTTAAGATAAATTTGTCATTAATTTTACTTTAGGTCTTTTTCCTAAAAGTAATGTTGACAGAGAATTAAAGTTCAAAAATAATTATTCATAGTTTGAGGAGTGTAATTGATAAGATCAAATTGTTGAAATTCTTTTGAAAATATTTTGAAAATTAAACTGTGATTTAAAATTTATATTTCTAATGAATTAATACTTTTGTTTTCAAATTATTTCGTTTTCATCGAAAAAAAATATGTATTTGATTAAAATAATCAGATAATAAGAAATCTAATCTTTTATAAAGTGTAAATTTCTTTTAATTTCTTATTTTTTTAAAACAAAGATTGTCTTATGTAGGTACATATATTAAATGTAAGCAATAGCTTTTATGAATATAAAACTAAAATATTAAAACTGCCTCAATTGCTTTTATTTTACTTACTTAACTTTTCACAGTTATGTTGTTCTTCAATTTCATTTTAACTCCTTATTTTTCTATTTTTAAGTATTACTTTAAGTGCATTTTGAGAAATATATGAAAAATAACTTTGCAAGAAATGAAATTTTTATTTAAATATTAAGATTTCGAAGTATTTAAACCATTCCATATAAAAGTTCTAAAAGGAAATAAGTACCATTAACCATTTTTAGAAGAAAAACAGAACAGATGACATTTTAACGACACGGGAGTAAAAAAAATACGCTCACATGCAGACACAAATCATCATTATTTTGCTTTCTTATAATTTGTTACTTTGTTAAACTTTTACTCGATCCTGCAACAATAATAGTTGTCCAACCTAGTAATTTGAAAGGAGGTTTAACATAAACTTTTGTTGTAAATAGTTAAGCCACCTGCACACAAACATATACTAAAGTTATAGGAAGGGAATTCTATCACAACTAGCAGATGTCAAGGACATTTTTAAATATAGGACGTAATGAATGTCAGTTCACTATAATAAGACTGATTGTCAGTTTTGAGGCATAGTGTTTCTTCTTCGTTTGCCGAAAATGTTTTTCGTAGAATGTTTTAAGCAAAACTAAATGTTGTAAATTAAAAATCGAAGCAATATTATGAGTAATTTGCGATTTTTAAAACTGTTATTGTTCGTTAGAGTTTAATAATTTATTTAAAAAATGTTTTTAGAAGTACTATAACACTATATATATATAAATTCAATTTTATAATATTCAAAATATAAGGTTTAGTAGAAATAATTCAAATATGGTATTTTTTTAAGTGAGAGAACTTTCTCCGAAATATTTGCTTATTATTTAACTCAATTCATTAGTAAATTTTTAACACATTATTTAGCTCAATGAATGCATTCACATTTCATTTTCCAATTTATTGCAAAAAAAATTTATTGTCTTGTCTTCTCTCCTAATTAAAGATGCGGTATTTAGCAGCAGATATAAAATTTTTACACGGATTTGTGATTGTCGAGTAATAAGTGCAAATTGCATGCTACTAAAATGTAAAAACATTAATTTAAAAAAAAATGTATAAAAAATTACGTTGAGAAGATACTAATACTTCAAAGTTATTTTTTAAAAACATATATGCGAAGAATTAGGAAAATTACTCACACACACATATAATTTTCTTTTGTACATAACAATTGTCTAAAAATACTATCCCATTTTTGAAAATTCATATTAGAGAAAAGTATAAGTTATTTAATCATATACGGATAGAAATTAATTTTAGAACAGATAAAATAATTTTTTTATTATTGATTGATTCACTTTTGTTTCTGATTAATGCCATTCAGAGGCTATTTTAAGAGATTTAAAAAGATATAAGTTAGGGTTTAAAAAATAGAATTTTGTATTTTCGTATCTTTATGCAAGATGGATTTACTGAAGAAATGAAATGTCATTATAAACTGAAATTTCTAATTTATGTTTGTACTAATAAAAGAAAATACAAACTATAATCCTTGTCCTTTCGTTCCTAATCGACAACTGAAACAGTAAAATCTAAAACTGAAGAAGAATAAAATAAAATCAAAATTTATTGTCAAATGCATGTTTTCAAAGTAACATTACGAAAAGTAGTGTGTGTGTGTATATTAATTTACTGTTTTACAATCTTCACAAACAAAATTACAAAAACATTTCAAATGTATTTATGATAAAGTATTAGACAGATCACTCTTTCTTCATTGTGAACACTAACAGAAACAACATCATTTAAAAATGCACTTTAAATAATGTTTGATTAGTACTCTTACATGGGATAATCCAGGTGACAGTTGAAGTATTTATTTAGTATTATACATTTATTTCCGGATAAAATTATTTATTCTGGATTATTAATTATTGACTTTTGAAGTTTTTGAAAATTTTTAGTTTATTGTTTGATATCTTTTTTTCCCATTGCATGGTAAAAATCTTGATTTTTTTCTCCTTTCTTGGGGAAAAAATAATCTACAGAGGAGGGGGGGGGGATATTTAGTTAGATACAATTATTTATAAAAAAAAATATGTCTGTCTAAATTTTATCTCAAAATACAGATATGTTCGCATATTTGTATATATCTTAGCGATCCATTTTATTTGCGATAATGGTTTTAAAAAATTGATATTCACTTATGCCACATTATTTTTTTCCTAAACATACCTAATTTTTATTTTCGAATTATTATAAAGCGAAATTTGTTTCATTGGGGAGAAGAAAAAAAAAAAAAAAAAAGATTTACTAAACATAATTGGGTACCTTTTCGTTTCACCGGCGCAAATCTTGCCAAGTTGGCGTTATTGGCGGCAACACACAATATACACATAAAAATATCAATAAATATAAGTTTTGATTGGTTTTCTATCCATTTTTGTTGGGAATAGTTTGCAAATGTGAATAGTTATGATAAGAAGAGACCATGACTTGTTTTGAAAATGTAGTGGTGAAAGATTACTAGCAGGAATATTCCGTTTGGTGTCGGTTGTATCATTTTTGGCGATTTTATCGCTTGTGCAAGTGAAATGGAAAAGTACCCGTAATTAATTACTTAACTTACATAGCATTCATATTTGGATTTCATGAAAATCTAAGTTAAAATATACATTAATGTAACACCAAGTCTTAATTGTGACGAGATAATACTGCTACAAATTCTAAAGAGTATCTTTGCTCAAACTTCTGGATAACAAATAGAATGCTAAAATCGCTATTGTGTTTCATACCATTAGTTATTCAAAAAGCTTGTAAATCCTTTATTCCATATATTAACAAAAAATGAAATAGCTTCTTAAAAAATACATCTAAATTAAAATTTCGAGGAATGTTCATTGGGAACAAGAAAAAAAAAAATTTCCCCTTATTCTTTAGTTATAACAAAAAAATTGCATAATTATGTTTCTAATTCTTCCTAAACAAGCATTTAGTTTCTAATTAGTTTCAATGATTAATTGAGTTTTTTTCCTAAATCAATTACAACAATCAATTTCTTTCTTTTCTAATTGCAGTGATTAATTGTTTTTCCTTTTCAATCGCAATAACATTATATTTACTTTCTTAAAACAATTTTTTTTTGTTTCGGTGTCTTATTTTTCAAACCAGCAAGAAAAAAAAAAGAGAAGTATTAAGTTGCCTTAAAGGGGAAAGAAAAAAAAAGTGTTCTCTTTCATTTCTTTTGAAGCTCTATCATTTTCCTTGCCCAGGGTGCGGTCATCGCATTTTGCAAAACGAGAATGTAGTCCAACCCCATCGTCTATGATTAACTTTTTCATCTTCATACTGCCTACGGGTTTAGATGAATAAGTAGCGTAACGAATGCTATTGACTGAAAATGTTTTACTTATATAAATTAGAATGTATCAAATATGTCGATCAAACAGCTGAACTCCAGGTGAGCGATTACGATGGAGATAATATCGATCTCAAGTCATGTTTACTCATGTTGAAGTTTTAAAGCTTGTTTCAGATGACTGAGATTTATAATAAACACGATATATTGACAAGAACATTAAATCACAGTATGTTTCATGAATAATGTAGGAAAGGGGTTTTATAACTTCTCTGTGCTGCTTTTTTTTTGTGTATAGTGATTTTTTGTATGCTCTTATGCATTTGTAAATAAAAAACGTATGAACTGACGCTACAAAATGTTATAAATATATACAAATATTGCTGTAAGATGCATATAATATTTTTAATTAAAAAAAAAAATTGTATTGGCTTATATGAATTTACGAAAACAAATTCGATTTGCAGTTTGTATATTTTTTTTAAAACCAGGATCTTTTTTTATTGCTGTTAATTTAGAATTATTAAAAAATATTTTTCAATTTTTTTTCCTCTTAGTAATTATGACGCTTGAATCCATATCATGAGAAAAAGGAAATAGTTTTTGATTTAAATTTCTGAAGTTATGACTAATATTTCTGAAATAATACTGCATGTTTGCAATTAACAATAGGCAAAAGACAGAGAGAGAGAGAGAGGAAGTCCTGATGAATATTGCAGCGTTTTGTACAAAATAAAATAAAATATGTTCTGAATAAATTGCTAAATAGTAGGCTTTTTTTATCTTTTAAAATAAGGCACAGTTTATATCAACTTATCTAAAGAAACAAGTGAAATAATGTAACAAGATACTTAAAATATGAGATATACTCTCCATTTGAAGTGATTTTGCTTCAAGCTAACTTTGAATAATCATATGCACAATTATTGAGAAAAATATTACTGGAGCATATAATTTTATCGATTTCAAAGCTAAGCATTTAGTTATTATCAACAGAGATATAAATAATGATATATTGCCTACTATCATAATATAAATTTGTGTATTCAAATGCGAAAATATAAACTCAATGAAAAATATCATACAATTGAACGTTTTTTGGAAGAATTTGTTGTTTGCTGGACAGGGGGCCATTTTTTCAATTTTTTGAAAATCATACTGATAGAACTAAACGGCTTTAGAAGTTAGTTATTTCTCTCTCTTCTTGAATCAAAATATATCTGTGGTCAAATGGATATTAGGAATTTCCTTTGCGTTGATTTTCTTATGAACAATATACTTTTTTTCCGTAGTGTATTGCAGACATTCTTTTGCCTGCTTTCGTTTGTTTTACACATTTGTATAAGTCAATAAACCGTGACATCAATATCTTGCTAAATCCATATGTCATCTTAGTGTTAACGCTTTTTAAAAAAATTTTTAATAGCAAATTAATTTTTATGTATTCTGTCCTAATTATGAGAGGGTCAAGTTTTTTGTTCACTTGGTACCTCGTACTTTGGTGCCGTGGGCCCTATGACATATCAAAAATGATACCCTACTTTTATTTTATATGACCGAAAAATCTTGTACTCCAATTATAAACTTCGAAAGTTGAATAAATATGAGACAATTATGAAATGCTCAAAAGGGCCAATACTTCATGACAATTTCTTAATCATAACAATTTAAATATCTCCAAATGATTCCCGATCTTACCCCATCTGCAGAAATTGTTCACAATTCCGATTTACACCAGACCATGTTTTTGATTGCAAAGCCATTCTTGCATCTCTTTTTAAACTTGATGCATCACCACAGGACATTCTTTACAGTCCTCAAGCTCTCTCCGTCAGGGCGATACTCTCAAATTTCTTATTTGCACCGACTCGCTCTCTTCGCTTTATTCTTTGCACAATATAAATTCTACAGAAAAACTTGTTGTGGAGGGTCAATCTATTCTGTACAACCTTGAAGACTGTGATATCCACTTTTCTTATGTTCGGGCCATAGTGGAAATCTCGGCAATGATAGAGCGGACCAGTTGGCTAAAGAGGCAACTTGCCAAGATATGAGCCTTTCGATGTCTGTGCCATTGTCCCACTGGAAGCATTTAGCTTGGGAAAGAACTGTTTCCGACTGGAACTCCAAATTCTTGGCCTCACCTAAAGCTTTATGGACTAAAAAGTTTTTCCCGACTATTTATCAACGGTTAAAATGTAAGAAATTTTTTACTGATTTTAAGTTATCCCAGATTCTAACAGGACATGGTAATTTTAAGAGCTATTTATTTAGGTTTAACTTAATTGATAATGATATTTGTTCTTGTGGTCTGGACGCTGAAACCGCGGAACATGTCTTGTTGTATTGTAATCTATATTGTTGTAAAAGAGAAAATTTTAAAAAGGAGTTAAAATGCTTAGGTATTTCCTGGCCACCCATTTTTTCTTTGTTAGTCAATTGTTCTGAAAGCCTTAATGTCTTGAGAAAATTTGTTAACAGTATAGATTTTTAAAATTTTACAGATACTTTCCTTTCTTTATATTTGTGTATTTCCTCCCTTCCTTTATTTTAGTTTTGGCTCTTTATGTCCCCCTCCCCTTTTTTGTGTCCCCCCCTTTATTATGTTTTTTTTCTTCTTAATTATGTTTTTTGTTGTTGTTATTATTATTGTTTTGTAATGTTGTTACCACTTACGTCTGTAAGCCTCATGTTATGCAATGTGGAGCATGAGGAGTTTTGCAAATAAATTTATTTAAAAAAAAGCTCCAGACCGGCCTCGCTTGTTATTGGGGCTTTTGGACCAATGTAGAAATGCACTAAATCTATAGACAATACAAGAAGAATTTCTTTTGACTAGATAGCTACGAAATTATTAAAAGATAAATGCATTTTCCACGCCTGAATGTTCACAATGTACAGTAAAAGAAAAGAAATACTTATATTTCAGCAGATAAGAAAGAATGAATGATTACGCTTTCACACTGAAAGATAAGATACACCAAAATAAAGAATTATGTTTTCAGTAATTATATCATTAGATGCATAAGCTCTATTCTCGGCATCTTTTGAGCCTAATTTCGACAAAGATGATGAGTGGTTTTATGAGACAATAACTCTCCGATTTCCTGCACTGAATGAAAGACTGAATTTTCAAATTCCCTATTTAACTTCAAAAGGCAGGTGCTAACCGTTTGCCTCTCGACTCCTCCCCTGACTCATGATCTAAGATTTCAACGCCCCTCTCTCCCTACCCCAATTCGACTGCAACGTCCCAAAAAAAAAAATGCCCCCCCTTGACCTCCCTTTTTAAGGTTTGATTCCTTGCTCATCAAGTTGTAAGTATACCGCCAGGCTCTTGTTTTCACTTCCTCAAGCCGCATGCAGTTTGTTATTCCCGAATCGCCAGTTCTTCATAGTTTTCTGCCTCTGGTCCAAGAAGTATTTATTATAGGGTTTTGAGCAATTCTCAGCCCTCAGATGCATTTACTTCCTTGCTGTTTTTAATAGCAGTGTTTTGCTCTCTTATTGTCTATCAGGAACAGAGAGAGGTTAGAGACGGAAGATTTGTTGATAGAGTGAAATGGATTTAGTTTTTATTTTAGTGTGAGGCTTATTGCTATGGATTTGACTTAAATCAAGGTAAGATTCGTATTCTAAGTATATTCGGGAAAGATGAAAGGGTTTATAAGTTTTTCCCTTGGGTGAAACTTTATTATCGATTTTTATTATTCATTTCTTGCACCAGAGAATGTTATACTTATTTATGAGCTTAAAATGAGGATAAATAAATTATCAAAATATTCGTAACAATTACAGTAAATCCACTTTATCCGGACCCAAAAACTGGACTTCGCTTAATCCGGGTGGTTATTAAAAGTTCATATGCAATAAACGTAAAACATTGTTTCTAAAACAGTTTTTCTTTCCGGCCTAACACTATTATATAAGTATTGCATTGATTTAAATTCTCTCTGGTGCTGTTTATCATTTAGTTTTGTCTTATTCCAAATACATGCTCTTTTGACTGTACAGAGTTCTTAGCTATATTTCACGATTCATTCTATTGGCTATTTTATTTAATCCGGATTTTCATTTACTCCAGTTAATCCGGTTTAATGAAGTTCTACGTAAGTAAATTGTGAGTTTTCGATAAAATCCGGATAAAAAATGGTAAAATTGAATTATTTTAGTATTAAAAAACTAATGATTTTTTTTTTTATTTTTCGCGTTAGCTTAGAAGAATTTGGCGCGACATCATAATGGAAAACTTTCTAATAGTTTGAAACCTAAAAGGGTTGAAAATTGGCTACAGCCCTACTGCGCACATGTGAATAATAATAAAAAGTAAATAATACGTATACATTATTAAGGTACCCGACTGCGTTCGGAACCGTGATTTTGCAAAAGTTCACAAACGAATGTTTTTTTTTTAATATTTAGTGTCACTTAGATTAGAATATACACGATGTAATTGTTCTCAGAATATTATTACAATAAAAAATTATTTAAATGCAATAATTTAGCAAAAAATTAACCTAGAATTAGCTATTTTCAGAACTTCTTTTTAAAAAAAAAGTTCTAGAATAATAATATTTAGCCTAGATATATAGCTAAGATTTTCCGGAGAGCTTGAACTAGAATTTTCGAAAAATTCACATTATTTCAGAGTTACTACATACCAATTGAAATAATAATCGATGTTTTTATGCTAAAATATTTCACTCTGATGTATTAAAATATGGATAAATCCACTTCTAAATTATATATTTCAAAATTCCTAGTTCAGGGTCTGTACAGAGATCTGAGCTATGTATAGGCAAACTATTATTATTATTGAAACACTGACGGAGAATGTTTTTAAAATATGTAATTCTAGGCTATTTTTTGCCACATTTTAAATAACTTTTTATTGTAATAATATGCTTAAAATAATTTTATACGTGTATTCTTATCTGATAGACACTAAATGTGGGAAAAAATATACGTTTTTTTCGCTTTTGCAAAATAACAGTTCTGAACATAGTCGGATACCTTAATATCAGTAATTATTTTTAAATGAATTAAGACAATAGACCATATAAGGTAATTTTTTCATATTTTTTATGTTATGCGGTTAATTTGGAACACTTAATGCAAGAAATAAGTTTGATTTTTCTTCATAAAATGTTATCTCTTTTTAATTTATTTCTAATTTTGCAATCATGATGTGCTAAATATTCTTATACAAAATTGGTTTATTGGTTCTTTTTTTAAAAAATAAAATGAAAGAAAATAATTTTCCTTATTTTAAAGTAGGGATTCTTTTTGGATCTAAATATTTTTTGATTTTATCTAAACACATACCTTATCTTTTCAAAACTAAAAAACTAAACTTATGTTAGTTTACAAAAATTTAGAATTTTATATCAGCAATATAAAACATTTTAATAATATTTTAACAAAACTTAATGCAAATCATATCTCGCGTTTTTTCATGTTATTGTTATTTT
>BMAO01006119.1:0-100764 GCA_019973975.1 Trichonephila clavata | reverse complement strand
GTGCGGAACGACAACTTACGGAGAATGCGTAGGAAACCCTATTCCTTGTTTATTTTAAACAATTTGTTTGTCTGTAAAAATTTCTTCCGTTTATTTACCGATACTGTAAGAAACCAGTAAAAGAAAATCTTCAAAGTACAAGAACTAAATGTTGAAATGTTTCTCTCCGATAAAGATATTTCATTTTTGAATAGTTTTATTTTATGCAGTTAATATAAATAATGAATACACTAAATTTATTTTATTATATTAAATTCTTAGAAAATATTTTTTGTTTTATATATAAAATGCAGAATGTGAGCTTAGCTTTTTATAGTACATCTCGAATTTCTTTATTCTTAAAAAATGATTTACTGAGGAACCTTAAAAAAATAAGAAAGTGCTGAAGTTTTTTTTAATATATCTGAGTTTTTTATCGTATATTTTTTATTTTCTTTTTGAATCTTTTTTTCTAAAGTGAATGTAAACGAATTTCTATATGATTCCTTCTGCATAGTTTTTTTTTAGTTATATATTTTTAATCGAATATAATCAAACATCCAAAAATAAGCAGTCATTTCAATAGTTTACGGTAATAATTTTTTAATTCATTATTTAACCATAATGGATATAAATTAATGTTTTAAAAAAACTAAAGTTGTACTTTCTTCTATTAACTATTAAATTAATTAGCTTGTAATAATGTTTTGTAATCCGTTTTCTTGGAGATAAAACTAGATTAGTTTTGTTAATAATAAATTAAAAATAGAAATTTGAAGAAAGATCTTATCATCGGAGGAAAAATAATTTTACAATCGGAGAAGCCCGTGCAACGCCTGGCTAAGCGGAGAAAAATAAACTTGCTTGACAAGGAAAAGAAGTTGAAGAAATTTCGGAAAAGGAAATTTTAATGATATGAATATAGGTATCGCTCATATTGCGCATACACACACTCCTAGAAGTGCTGGCGTCGAGAGGAAAGGGGAAATTTCCATAGGCAAAAAGTTATACCCTCGAAAAAGCCCATCCAACGTCGGTTCATGCAACTCGTTTTGCTTAAATTTTGATTTTAAAAAATTATATTAGTTATCACATTATTAGGTTTTCAAAATTGGTCAATGTGTACCTTTGAATAAAATTTGAAATAAGATTAATTTAATTTTAGGACACAATAAGCTATATGTCCATTTTTTATCCACTCGATTTGAATGGAATTTTATAATATATTACTTTTTTGCATTTAAGATTTTGCATTTTATCTATGGTATTTTAAAATGTGCAATAAGCTTTCGATGCACACGCACACATTCTGTGGATGTAATGAATTAATACAAAATGCATGTAATTGCACAGATGAAAAATCTAAATAAATATTGCAAACTATTGCATTTATTTTAAAACAATGAAGTTAGTTGTAAACTTTGTGCTCTCAAATTATCAGTTTCCACGGATACAGTAACATACTCAAGGAACAAATAAATGAAAACTTGAAAGGAATGTTTATTTTTCTTTTTTAGTACTTCAAATAATTTGAAATTTATTTTATTATTGCTTTTTTGGTAATTATATATATGTGTGTGTAATAATTCCCATTAATTTACTATTCCAAAGGACTGCCTCGTCAATGCCATAAAAAATTGTAATAATATTAAGGAATTCCTGCCACCAGCCACGACGTCTTTATATATATATATATATATATATATATATAGCAGTAAATAATTAAAAAGAAGACTAATAAATCCCAAGAATCTTAAGATCAGACCGGAAGAACCAAGAACATGGAACCATGACAAACCAAAAAAGAGAAATGTAGCTAGAGGGGAAAACTATTATGATTTCTCGAGCTGTCACTGGTTTAGGACAGTGAAACAGGATTAAACAATGTTTGTGAGATCTCAACCTTCTCCTGCAGCAGAAATTTTTTCGACACAATAGCTTCCAATATAAACTAAGGCAAAAGCCTAAAACCCACGTGGGTAAATATAACAGCAATAGAATAGAAATTGCAATATTAAATTACTATAGGAATCCGGAAGAAATAGACAAATATAAATATGTATAAACAAAAATATTTGCAAGAGAGGTTAATAATGAATATAACCATAATTAACAAAAATGTAAATGAGCAAAGAAACTCTAATCTTACCCGATGTATACAGATTCCACAATTGTACTGACTCAACGCATAAAAAACACAGCAATACTAAGAATAAAGGCGCCATCTATATATATTTTTAGTAACTAAACTTAATATAAGAATATATTAAGAATATTATATACTATAGACTAAATATATTAAGAAATATAACAAGAAAATTATATACTATAAACTAAATAGAAATGAATACTTTAAATAAAAATAATTAAATAGCTATAACTTTGAAGACATATATTTATAAATAAAATTAGCTGGATAGTTATAGTCTAGGCAACTTTGAAAGAATTTTTTATAGTTATTAATTCTCAATACTTCTTCAGATACTAAATCATTATTTCTTTTTATATAATTTAGAAGGATATTTCTAAAAATTGAAATGTGAAGGGTACTATTCCAATATGGCATTTTTATAACATTAAAATCAAAAGAGTCTCTTTTATCAAAAATATTACTTTTTAGCATATTATTTTCAACTTTTAATTCTAGATCAAGGAAATTTGCTGATTCTATATTGCAATTGGTTTTTATTAATTTCAGGTAGGTTGGATAATAATTAAATATAGGAGTAAAGTCAACTTTATTACTGAAAATAATTAGATCATCGATGTATCTAAAAAAGTAACAAGAGTCTGTATCAATTTTTTCATTCTCGTAATAGTGTAAATAGATATTAGCCAGACTGTTACTAGCTGGGCCACCCTGTGGCAGACCTTTAATTTGTTGATAATAAGAGTTATTATGAAATATGTAATTTTCTTTCAAAACAAATTGTATAATAATATTATATTTATCATAGTTTATCAATTTATTTAATGAATATTTAATATAAACATTTCTAAGTACTTTAATCATATCCTCTATATCAATAGAGTTGAATAAGTCTTCGAAATCAAAGCTATGCAAAGATTTAACACTCTTACCTTTCATGTTCTCAACGATATCTTTACTATTCTTTACAATAATGGAGTTTGAGATATTGTCTAGAGTGTGTTGTATAACTTTTTGCAACACCTTGCCTGGTTGTGTAATATAGGTATTAAAACCATTAGTAATAGTTCTGAATTTAATTGGACACTTATGAAATTTTGGTGTTAGAAAAATATAAGGAAAATTGATATTCTTTGTATATAAATCTAGTTTTTTATAAAAAGCTGAAATACGGTTACTGATTTCTCTATTGCTGCTATATTATTTAATAAACGCATTATTGTTTTGAAACTGTTTGTTAAGTATAAATTTATAAAACCATTTGCATATGATTGTATAGTTGCCTGGAACTTTATCTACATATACAATAATGAAATCTTTTTGAAGATTTGGAATTTGGTGTTTTATATCTTTGTAAGAAATATTTTTATCAGTTTTATAGTTAAGATTAAGTAACTCACTCAAAACTTTGCATTTAAACTCATTGAATGCTTCGAAAGGAAAGTTGTATTTAATTGCTATTTTTGTAATGAAGTTATTAATATCTTTAGAAATTTGTGCTTTAATAGCTTTATTATTATTAGAACGCATTATTCTAAAGCCAGTACCCTTAACCATTATTTCTCTGAGAGTTTTATCTTTAATAATATTTAAATTACCAGATATGACATGTTTATGATATTCATCAATGAAATCTACATAATTATGACAATTACATACAATATTATTATGTTGCAAATCAATAGAATTGTAGTTAAAGATGGATCTACCAATTTTCTTATTATATTTAAATGCCTTTTTAATGTTAATGTTTTTTACTGGGAAAAATTGAATATACTTCTCAAACACTTTAGTAAAGTTTATATGATTATAGGATTTATTCATGAAAAGGATGTTACAGTATTCAGTTGTAGAATTTAAAACATTATCATGTATTGATATATTAAACTTACTGATTAAGAAATTACAAAAATCTTTCATAACATGTAAATCTTGACATTCTATAAAATTATCGTAACTAAGTATATAATTAAAAAGTTTGATTTCTTTTTTATTCAAACCAAACATGAAATTTTTTATTTGATTAATTTATAAACAGTTTCAAAATCACTACAGAATTCATTAATTTTAGCTGTAATATCCTTGGAATCTCTACTTTTTCTTTTATTCCTTTTACCTCTTTTTGTTCTCTTGGCTATTTTATTAATATTATTATTATGACAAGTATAAGAAAATTATTTGTTATCATTTTGCTGTATGCATTGCAAAACATTTTTGCCATTATTTAATGTGTTCAGTCCATGAGGATATGTTGTATTATAGAAATGAATAAAATGGTTTTCCCACCATAATCTATCTTTTAAAAAGGGAACTATTCTAAGAATGGATATATCAATATTATCAAAACCATGCAGATGAAAGTGTCTTATTTCAATATTATTGTTATTATATTTATTAATGTAATGTTTAGTATGAGATCTGTGAAGATTAATTCGAATATTTAAGTGTGTAGAAGTCTGACCAATATATTTATAATTACATTTTTTACAATTCAACATATAGATACAATCAAAAGACTTACAGAATATAAAGTTAGAGTTGGTATCCAACTGTTCATAATTGATCATAGGGCATGTTTTACATCTTTTATCTTTACATTTATTGTAGCGAAAATGAATATTCGGGGTATAATGACAATCAACAAAAAAAAATTATTATTACAGTTGGTGATATTAAAATATTTATTAACATACTTATGAGAAGTTAAACAAAATTGCTTGTTCTCTTTAGTAACATTATTTTTTGTAGCATAATCAGTATTAAGATAATTATAGTTCTTACATAGTTAGAATTCCAGAATGTTGTGGATCTATAGGATTTATTATTATATAAGGGAGTCTTACACTCCGCGTGGTATGAATAATAATTCAAATCATACCTAGTGCCTTCTTTGTCCAATTCATTCTTAAACATATTAGAATGATGACTATAACAATGATTCATATTGTAAAATATACAAAATATAAACCAGTGTAAACCTCAAAATAGTCGAATAATAAGCAAACTGTCTACTCAATCGAAGTAAACAACAAAATGGAGAAGAGCTCGTACCTATCACAAAGGATAAAAAACAGGAAAAATTTCCAAAACAACTTCGAAAAACTACCTACAAACTATGGTCACTGTTTGACGATATCACACATACCATAATAGTGTGACACCGAGCATAGATAGGGTAAAAAAGCTGATCTAATTGCCAGTCGCTAAAATAATGTTAAGATTACTGTCATAAAATTTTTTTTATACTTGAACTAGAAAACTAGTGTATTCATAGAGCGCAAATAAACATGTTGAACAATATATAAAAAAACAGTTCTTAAATTATATGCTAAAATGCAACTATATATTAACGCAATTGTATGTATAAATAAAATTTTTATCTAAATATAATATATTCATAAGCTGTTTGCAAATATTAATAAAAACTAAGAAACACACTTGATTTTTATTTCTAATAAAATTTAAATCGTGTTGTTTTATTTTACAGATTTTGAGAGTAATAAAAATTTCAATTGTGAGAACCAATGTAATATATTTAATTTCAGATACTTTCTAAACCCTGTTTTAAATTATTTAAAAAGATGCAACCCTAAAAGAAAATACTTAACAATATGAAATTTATAGCTTAGGAATATTTTTAAAGAGGGATTGAGATAGCTTTTTCTTTTTAAAAATACTAAACTTTTAAAGTAAATTTTTTTCTCTTTTTGTAAAAAAATTATTTACGAATAATTTAACACATATTCAAAATTTCCAAACAAACTATTGTAAGAATTCAAAAATTTTTCTTACTGAAATTGTATTTTTCTGGTAAGAAACGTCTGGAATAAGTAGAGCACTATTTTATGTGTGTTTTATTTCTATTTTATGTTATATGCATATTCTAGTAACTTAAGTTATTTTCTCATTAAAAATAAAATACTTATTATGTTTCTCATTATATAAGCTCAAATATATATATTTTCCAATGAACTAAATTTCAGAAACCCAAAGACCTTCAGCATTATGTTTTAATTAAAAAGTATAAATAATTATGCCTAATGTTAACTATGTGAGAAAATATATAAAATCTGGAAAAAAAATTATGGGATAAAAGATTTTCTGAGAAATATTTTGTTAAAGCAAATTACATCCGAATGCGCGTTAAATGTGATTTTAAAAATAAATATTTTTCAGAAAACAAGAAAATGCTTCAGAAACAGAAAGCAAAATCAACTCAATGAGTTCATTTTTATTACACAAATAAACACGGATATTACACATGATTCACATAATACATGACACTGAAAAAGAACGATATTCACTAAGCAAATCACGACACATAGATGATAGAGTAAAAGTTGTATATAGAAGCTTATAATATTTTTAAGAAAGTACATTTATATATTTGAGACAACAGAGGGAGGGTATTGTATACAGAGGCTTATAACATTTTTGAAAAAAGTATGTTTATATCTCTCCTTTGTGAGCAAATTATTATTTATGTTAACTGAAACCAAATGTAACTGAAGCTTAATGCAATGATGCGGTACTGTCAAGATTTTAATTGTTTTACAAATTAAATAAAAAATTAGAGAAAAATAATATTTGAATCGATCACAAGAAGAAAGAATTTTGAATTTCGAATCAGTAGTAAAATAAAATATAAATAAGAGAGCTCCGGATCTATTATAAATAAGAGAGAGCTTTTTTCTTCCAAAACATAAAATTTAGTTCTGACTGAAATGAATTATTGCATCTGTTTCACCTATTTATTATATTTTTATTTACTTGAATCTATTTCAAAGATTTGGTAATTTAATTTTATAATATATATCATTAATAACAGATAACATATATAAGAAAATTAAATTAGGATAATTCCTCAAGTTATTTTCATTTTTTTAAACTACTTGACTTAGATTTATCGTAAATAAATCCCACTTCCACTTCTTCAGATCTAAAATGTATTTTGTAGCTTTTAAATATTGTAGTCACGTTTTGCTGAATAAGATGGGAAAAGAATGCTCACAAAAAAGGTCAACTTTACAAAAGTTTTCCTATTGCGGAGAATGAATAGATTTACTATATGTTTGACGTTATTTCCGGAATATTTATTTTTACATTTGCTTTTCCATTATTCTTCGAAGACATCTTTGCTTGTATAAAATACAATATCTGAATAAACTCTTATTTGTTTATGAGTACTCCATTTACATTTGATTTCCTTAGTGAAACTGAGAAAAAAATTTTTACTCTAGAAAATACTTAAATTTTTTAATAAAGTAAAAAAATAAAAGTTTCTGATATTTTACGTATACATTCTGCTGAGCCCCATTTTGCAGCATGTAGATGCATAAAATATGTGACTTTTATTTTTAAAAAAATTGCATTTTTGCGATGAAAAATTCAACTAGAGAAACAATTCATTTCCTGTTTTTTTCTCAAAGACTTAATTTTTTGCTAACTGTTCACAATTATATATATTTACTATATTTTTACATTACCAGAATTTAAGAAGAAATAAATGTAAACACATTGCATACATGTAACTAGTGGTAATGATCTATTAATAATATAAACTGATAGTGCAGGAAAGCAGATGGAAGAAAAATACAAAAAGTTAAATTTAAAATTGTCATTTTAAGGCGGGTTTCGCCAAATGTACAAGAACGTGAACTAAACGCAGAACACATTTTAGAACAGAAAAACGCCTCTATTTTCATAAAAAAACTGTAACATTGTAATTCATTTATTTATTTATATATTTATATTTTATTTATTTTTAAAATAACGTTTTTAAAATTTCAAAATATTCATGAATAATTATTTTTTTTCTTTTAACATGTAAAGGGTAGCTCATTCAACATAAAGGTTTTGGAGAAAAATGCGAAACATATTATACACAAGAAAAAAATGTGTCAACTCTGATAAAAAAAAGAGTAACATGATAAAATAGGTGATTCTCTAAAGAAGAGAGAAGCCAGAATATATAATATTAATGTTGGAGTACTTTTATATCTAGAAAGACATTCCAATTCGGGTCTTATTCTTTAAAATTAACCGAAGACAGCTTTAAATCAAAAATAAATTTGAAGCAACAACTTATTTTAAAGGAATTTTAAACATAGTAAATTTAAATCAGGAAAAATTTAGATCCGATTAGCACCACTGTTTTCATAAAAATTATTTGATTTCCATGTATCATAATTCGTTACAGTAATTATTAATAATATTAATCATTATGAGCATATTTCGATATTTTGAAATCTGTCATTTACACAGAATCTACTCTAATACATTCAATGGGCTGACTTATTAAATGTGAATTATATATATATAAAATTGTACACACTTTTTCTAAATCTATACAATTTGATAGAATACTGTTAAATACAGTGTACACTCTATTGGGTAGCTAAAGATAATACAACAAACAATTTATCTAATGTTTATACAACTCAATAAACTTACTTTATCATAACATGTATACAAAATCGTTAGCCCTATGTTTTAACAGGTAATTCCTCGTGAAAAAGAAATATTTAATATCAAAAAATGAACTAAATTAAAACCACTTTAAAATTTATTTGCTACAGAGACATAAAATGCCTTTGAATAACACACTCAGAGTTTTTACACATATGAAACTATAATAGTAAAACTTTTTTGGAAATATTTTCTATGAAACAATTAAAAATTAACAAAATGCTAACTACAGTTAAAATACCAAATAATTTTTACAGGAGTACAATACAACTATTTTATTGATTAAGAAGAACATCACATTAAGTTAATAGAGATATGTTGATACAATGTCGATGAAATGAACGATACAGTAAACAAATTTCCAAACATGATATGAGATTTTGGTAAAAATGTTGGCGTCTTAAGAAGTTCCTCATTATATTGGATCCCTTCTTGAAAAAAGGGCAAGATGTATTCTCGAGTTCTTTATGAAGGACTAATATAGCATTCAAATTCATATCATTAGCTCGATGAAGGTTTTAATGGAAAATTCTGGTTGTCTTATGATATGAAAACGTAGTTATTGAAAAAGAAAACATAAAAATAATTGTGTTCTGAAAAGATTCAGTACATCATTGATTAAATCATCTGCTGTTTACAGTTGAAGATTTTTACTTTGACTGTAATACGTCTTGGGATGAATGTCGTGCGATACCAAAAGAAATTCATTGATAATTCTCTTCATGACAAACCAAGCACTTAAAATGATAGACGATAGGCTTCATCATTTGATATCGAAATTGATAATAAGTGATATCTATATTGTTTATGATTATAGATACTGTCTTTCAGTTTCCTTTTTTTAACTATTAAGAGATCCTACATCATTTCATAATACAAATTCCGCAAAACTCAATACGGGTTCAAATTCCTTACGTATTTATGTATTCTAACTTATATCAGTGTTGTATCAATATGCCATTGTAATCCAAAGTACTTCATTAATAAAAGTCATTTCAAAGGACGTTTACTGTCATATCAGGAATCAGAGTTTCATTACTGAAATTAGTGCCTCTGAGTCGTATATTGAGCACCACACAGCATCCTTTTGAAAGCATTACGAAAATCTGGACTGAAGACGGTATATATTATAGGATTTAGCAGAGAATTCGTATATCCCAGCCACAGTAAAATACTGAAGACAATACCAACTGGCTCGCAGGAGCTGCAGATGGCCATTAAAAATGCCATAACGAAGAAAGGGAGCCAACAAACAATGAAAACGCCTGTTATGATCATGAGTGTTTTAGCAGCTTTTCTTTCTCGTTTGGCTTCAGTAGATTCTTTGACATGTTTTTTCTCCCGTTTTGCCAGAACTATTAGCCGTCCTAAGCCAGCTTGACTAGTTTCAACTCCATTTTCTGATATTTGTTCTTGAGCGTGATCTTTGCCTTCTTCTGCCTGATCATCAGTTGACTGAGGGGATGTTGAGCTGCCAGGGGCATTGCAATTTTTTTCAATCAGGACCGCAGAGGCTCCAGGCCTACTTCTGATCCTTTTTCTTGCCTGTTTGAAGATATTCCAATATAATAAGAGAATGAAAATCAAAGGAATGTAGAAACTGGTGCATGTGGCGAAAACCTGGTAAATAACATTCTGACTGACCAAACAGCGACCTTCTACCTCCAGGCGACGATAAAAATCTGGGTCCTTCCATCCAAACACGGGAGCAAATGATATAATAGATGCTCCTGTCCAGACCCCTGCAATCAAAAGATATATCTTCTTGGGTGAACGGCTTCTAGCATACTCAATATTTGTGACTGCCCAGTATCTATCGATTGCTATAGCCAACAAGTGTAAGATCGATGAAGTGCAACACAGAACATCAAGAGATGTCCATAACATGCAAAGTTCTGGTCCTAGAGACCATATCTGTTGATTAACTTCATTGTAAGCACTTAGAGGCATTACAAGTATGGCGACCATGAGATCTGCAACAGCTAAGGAAAGAATCAGCCAGTTGGCAAGACCTTTCAGGTTTTTCTCGGTGGCAATAGCATATATGACAAAAACGTTGCCAATGACAGTGAGCAGAATAAAAATGCCAAGACTGACCGCAATGAAGATAGTTCCAACTCCCCCACTGATTGTTGGAAGCAACAGTTCACTTACATTTACAGAATTGTGTTGCTCATCGATGAATTGCTTAGAAGATTCAACGAAATATGGCTCTTGAGTAGATGAACTTGAGGGATATTCATTTAAATGAGTCATCGTGTATAATTCTTCACTGAAAAAACCTCGAAGACTCATTCTGGAAATTTCTTTAGTAAAGTTCTTCAGTTATGTTCCAAGAAGAATTTTTCATCGCAGAGCTCCATGCGTCATTAATACATTTTTGACGATAAAGGCCTGAAACAAAACAAAAAAATCTTTATAGAAAATATAAATTGAAATAAGATATGTACCGAAATATCCGGCGCATAAAACTCAAAAAATAACATCGAAATTTACGGGGGCGCGTTATACGCCGAGTGTGAAAATGAAAGCTTTAAAAAAAAAGGAGATGAGCATAGCAAAAAATTAGACCTCTACATGTATTAAAATACTTTTTATATAGAAAAATAACGTTTCTTATTAAATTTAGGGTTGTAGTTCTCGAACTATAATATTTTTTTTCTAATGCTTGGGTTAATATCTCGAATAAACGACTTCAAAACATAAAAGCATTGTGCTCGTACACATTTCAGGTTTTTTCCTAAAAAAAGGGGTGAGCGTTATACGGCGAATATACATAAAATTTAAAAATTACAGCTTGAAAGTATAGGTACGCGTTATACGCTTGATTTTACGGTAATTAATAAATAAGAGCTTAAATTATAATCAAATTATCAATAAAAATAACCAAAATATAACTTTTTATGCTTAAATACTTAAGTTAGAATCAGAGCATTAATTAAAATAAATAAAGCATGAATATTAATAATTTGTCTATGCAAAATATATACTTTAAATAATAAAGTATACAGGATATACGACTTTACTTAATAACAATCTAAGTAATGATATTTCTAAAAAGTTTCCTTAAGATCTAAACTAAAGACAGGATAAAGTATAAAAAGAAACAAAATGAATCTCAAAATGCGCGCAAGTTATGTGAGAATGCTTTCAAACTAATATTTATACAATAAAATTCTTTAAGCAAATATAATGAAGAAACCTTTATCCATAATTTGTCTGAAGAACGTTTTTTTTAAATTAATTCTTTGGTCATTTTTTCAAAGTTTCAAATTTTCAATATTTTTCTACACAGTACATATTATTATACTTCAATCAAAACACACTATCTGTTTTTTAAGATATTTTTAACATATATTGTGCATCCTAATATGATTAGTTTTATTAGATAATAGTTTTTATATAATTATTATTTCCAACAAATATAATTTAAATTTGTTGCTAGTAAAAATTTCACCTTTACAAAAAAAATTTTAATTTAAAGGAACTAAAATCCTGTTGAGAAATATAAAGTATATTCGAGACTAATACCATTTCATATGTGAATGAGAATATTTCAAAAAAGTTAAAAAGGTATTTTTAATTTTGATTTTTAGTGCAAACATTTGATTATGTTCAAGTTTGTTTTCATTATTTTTTGCTACGCGTCTCAAAAACTGAACACTAGTAAGAAACACTTTCTATTCCAAATTTGAGAAAACTATATTGATTGTCTTTAAATAATATAAAAGTGATGTCGGTATCTATATTTTGCTTCAAATCTCAAATTACCATTTGAAAACCTTTTGGGATATGCAAAAAAACAACACAGGGATACTCAAATGTTTTCGAGACAATTTAGCATCATGAAAGCAAAAATTTTGTTAAAATTGTCTCGAGTAGTATTTTTTTAGATTTTCTAGTCGTAGAAAATAGAACTCACATAATTACTATTGTATCTCTCGTTGAAGTTGGAGAATAATTTGGTATCAAAACTAAAATGCTTCGACTGAATCTGAATTTTGCTATTAGTGAATAAATTAAACACTTACACGTAACTTCTAAAAACTATTGTTTCGTTTAATTGTTTTTGTCTTATTTCATTTCACGTTTTAAAATTTGCCAAAATTTTAAATTAAAAAAAAAGGCTACTTAACCCATTAAAAACTTTTTGAACCAACTCATAGGAATTTTCCGACGATTCTATAAGTATTCTGTTAATTATAAATTATACAGTTCCAACTCAAAAGACTTTTTGCAGCATGCTATCATTTTTGTTTACTTGAATTTCTTACATGTGTGTATCAGCTTTTTTAATTCTAAAATTTTACATACAGTTACGGAAAAGAAAGAAATTCTGCAGTAGCTCAAGAAATATTAGAATTTGAAACTACGATTCGATAAAAAGAGGAGATATAGGGGAAAATTTAATAGTTTTTAAATTTTTATTATCTGTTCATTCATTATGCGGTATTACAAAACCGAGCAAAAATAACATGAATCGTTTGAGCAAAACTATATATGGCACCTAAATATTTTTTTCGTAATATTTTGCATGTATAATCTTATTTCAATGAAATTCGGAGCATAACTTTTGAGACAATTTTATGGCTCATTCTGTTAGGAGTGGATTACATAATAGAAATATTCCTTTTAGAAAATAATTATGTAATTAGAACTAATTATTGTTTTAAAATACAGTGTCATTTCATTTCAGTCAACATCACCGATACCAATTTTATGCACCAGCGAAAGTATGATGAAGTGAAAGTATGGTCAAGTACCATTAACAGTGAAAGTATGGTCAAGAACCATTGGTTAGAACCAATTTCAAAAGGTAGTACTGTCACCACGAAGGTTGATGAAGATGAGCAATGTTTGATGCTGGATAGCAACTACCACGCCCACATTTCAGATTATCTGCTAGAAAAGAGCCTGATAAAAATGAATTAATTATTTTTCTACTGCGCATCAATGAGGCTGGCATTATATATGCAGTAACAAATCATTTCAAGAAAGAATTGTGTAATTCATGCAAAAGTTCTAGTTTGTGAATTATTTATTGAAGAGCAAATGGATTTGGTCAAGATTTAAAAGTTGTGCGAGTTTTTATGATATTATTATGAGGAATAAAACTTCAAACAGATTCTTCCAAAACACAAATACTAAATCTCATTTTGATAACTCATAAAATTAAAAATCTAATTCGCAAGAATAAAAAAACTCTCCCATTTTTATATATTTGTTTTTGGTGATATATATATATCCCATGTGTGCGAGATTCAACACTTTTTTTATTAAAATATTTTAAGATATTTATTTAAACAAATGCACATATAGAGTTCTTCGATTTTGATGTATTTTACCTATAAATTGTTATTTGATTTTGCTTTCATTCGTGAAGAATATTTAACATGCGAAGGCTTTTAAAATCATGGAAATAAAAAATAAAGGCATAAACATTTTTTGTACATGTAGTGCATTAGCTCTGAGTATGGAATTAGCTCTGAAGTGTGTGTATTTATATTTTTATAATTATTATCATAAAGTTTTATGAAACATTGATTTTTCACTCGTTTTCTTCTATATATTCATTATGGCAGTATACTGTTTAATTGTTCTACATATGTGCAATTTGTTATGGTAAGCAGTTTTAAATAAACTAATTAACATTTCATAAAAGTTTCAGACTATTCGATGAATATTACATCATGCAATTCATGGAATGAAAACTTCAAACTCATATTTCTGCATGTTGAATTTTTGTACATATACTGTTATTCAAAACCCTAAGGCTTTTTTGATAATAGAAGTATGGGTTTGAAATTTTTTATACATGTTCTGAACTGTATGTTTTATAAAACTGTGTATGGAATTAGCTGTAACATGTGTTTAGTACTTTTTCTAAAAAATTTCAAAATCAAAATGAATTTTTTTTGAGATTTTTTGGAGGTTTAACTATAAAAAAATTAATAAAAAATTAACGATCAGAAGCAGAAAAAACCCCATGCACAGTTTTATATAGTATATTATAAGGTATTTGGAAAAAAATCTTTGAAAGAAAAGAGACACATTTAAAAAGTCTTAGAATTTTAAAAAATGTTTTAAAAAGTTCAAAAAATTTAGATTTTACAAACATTTTGCAACAAATTAAAAAATGTTTGTATGGAATTCTTATTTTATATTAACCTTTATAAAATAAAATTAAAACCAAGTATGAATTATTAAAAATAAAAAAAACTGTGAAGACGGTACCATATCGCCTTAAAATCGCCAAAGAGTATTTATATCTGCACAGGATCACTACGTGGCATAAGCGCACGACAACATTGGTGAACAACGGCTCTTCAGCTTGCTCGTGACCTTGCTGCTATGTCTGGAAGAAGAATTTCCAAGAAAACAGTCAACAGCCGTTTTGCAGAAACTGGCTTTTAACTGGGCATCCAGTTCGGCGCGTCCCTTTGAATGCTTCCAGCAGGAAATACCGGATATTGTATAGCCAAAAACATCAGTGGTGGACACCATAAGAATGGGGACGCTTTCTTTTCAGTGATGAGTTGAAAGTACCAAATAAAGTTATTCTCGTCGAATCATCACCACTAGAGAAAATGGAGCTCACTTTCATCTCTCCTACGTAACAAATACGACAGATTTGGTGACAAAGGAAACCTTGTGTGGGGTGACATAATATTGGGTACTTGTTCACCACTGTATGCTTTCGATGCGGGTTCTATCAACACACAGTGCTATAAGAATACGATCCTGGAAGTCTATATGAGGTTTTTCTGGGTGCTATGGGCCCGGACTACATTTTTATGAACGAAAATGGGTGGCCATACAGAACTCACATTGTTGATGAATTTCACGAAGGAGTGGATATTTGTTCAATGGATTGACCCTCGATGTTTCCAGATCGCAATTCAATTGAATATGTTTGAGATAGTCTAGGAAAAGCCATTTCTTAGCGTAGCTCCTCTCCCAGGACACCCCAGGAATTAAAAGAACCGTTTTTGAAAAAATGGTATTTGTTGATACAAATACTTATTGATACCCTCATAAATAGAATGACACCTCGTTATGGGAGTTTTATACTGGTGCATGGTGGTCACACTCCATATTACATAGATTTTTCCAGCGAGTTAAATACTTTATCTCATATTCAGGATTTCACACTTTTGATATGACTTGTAGTTATAATCACAATTAAAAATTTTCCCGTATTTTTATGTATATATATTTTTTCGGACATTGTAATATGTCTTTGTGCCAAATTTTGTGGCATCACAACAAATAGCTCATCGGTCTTCGCAGATTTTATGTGTTTGTGACCTTATTTTTGGACGTGAGTGTAATTAATATATTGTTGATTTGAGTCGTTGTCTTGTGCTGAGAACATCATGATAACTACAGTACAATTTTTCTAGTATGCCTAAAAATGACATTATTACAAACTGGGGCTCGTAATACAAAATATTTTATGAAACAAACAATGAGTCAATCCTTTTATCTAGATTCACAATTTACTTCGTGATCCTCAAATTTAAAATGACAAAGGAAATTTGTATCATTGGTTTGATAAGAAATTCATCGAAATCACTTATGCAATAGGACTCAATTGCTTCTAAATTTAAGTAAGATATTGCATGATTTATTACTTTTGTTATAATTAATAAAAATAATATAAATATATTTGCCTACAGTGAAGGGTAATATCTTAAAATGCCTATTAGTGATGTAGTTTCAAGTTTAATATTTCATTACTATAAAAAGCAATTTTAATGATTTTGTTCAAAATTAATAGACTTTTAGCAAAAAAAGAAAAAGAAAGAAAGAAGAAAGATTGTAAAAAAGAAAAAAAAACTTAAGACTTTCTTAAGTCCCTGAAGAATCAAACGTTTAACTGTATAAAAAAGATAATTATTTTTTATTTTATGTTTTAGATTGCATTTTAATTAATACGGGCTTTTCTGTACCAAGTTTGTTTTTTACTAATTGTGTGCTTCATGCAAGGTTATTAATGATAATTTTTTTCGTTGATATCTTAAGCTTACACTTTCAATTATAAACTCTTTCAGATTAAAGGAACGCAAGAAAAGAAAAAAATCGAGTTGACCAATGTGGTATTCATTACTTATTTATGTATCTATTTTGTAAAAAGTATTCAATAATCACTAAATGTAGAAATTTATATTTAAAATAAAAATATGAAGTAAAAAAGGAGCTAAAATAAAAAGCCTAATTTACGACTCTATAATGTTTTCTGCAAACAAGCAACTTTACTTCTTAATATGAATTGCTTTTGTGTGTTCCCACTTTAACTCACAGGAATGGGCTCCAAGCTTGGAATTCATCAGACTACTGCTTTGAATTATATTAAAAGGCTTGGTTTCGTGTCCAAAATTTCTACTTGGGTGCCCCGCAAATTAAGCGGAAAAAAATTTAATGAACAGAATTTTGATATGTTCATCAAATTTGGTCGCCGCAAAAAGGAATCGTTTTGGACCACTTGGGGACTGGAGATAAAAAGAGGATAGTGTATAAACACGCGGTTAGAAAAAAAAAGCATATGTTTACAAAAGGGAAGCACTACTACCCTCATTCAAGGCTGGTTATATTCAAGAAGGTTATATTGTGTTTTTGGTGTACGGCAGGGGTATAGTGCACTACGAATTGCTGAAAGAAAATTAAATGGTCGTTTCTGCTTCCAACTTGATGTTTTGAATAAAGAATTCAATATAAACGTCCATCTTTGGCCAACAAAAAGAGTGTGATTCTTCATCGTGACAACGCTAGACTACACGCAGCAAGGAACACCGCATAAAAAATTACTGAATTGGGTTAGGAATTTTTACCTCAGCCAGCATATACCCCTGTTATTTCCCCGTCTGATTGTCATGTGTCCAAGTTGCTGTAAGGCTTTCTTGATGGAAATTAATACTTAAATTATAAGGGTGCCCAAATGTTAGTGTATGAATGCATTGTTTCCAAAACAGAGAACTTCTTTTCCAGGGGGTTAGATAAGCTGCCAGAACGCTGGTAGACGGTTGTAACTAACAAAGGATGTTATATTTTAGCTTATATTTTAAATAAAGAGGGAAAATTTGTTTTTTCCTTCTTTAGAAAAAAATGACAGAACTTTCTTTTACACTCAATATAAATAAAAGCATTTTATTTTAATGATTTTTTTTTAGAAAACAGAATGTGAGAGATAAAGAGAATGGAATTCAAACTTATCTTAACAGTTGATCCTTACACTCAATATAAATGTAAGCATTATATTTTAACGATTTTTTAAAAAAATGTGATAAAGAGAATGGAATCCAAACTAATCTAAAAAGCTGATCGGATAAAGGTTACCTAGGATGCTTTGTGATATGATAAGACATTTTAATGTAAACTGTTGCAAATAAATCGATCCAGAATAATACAAAAACAAGTTTAGAGTTGAACGAAACCATGAAAATAAAAATATATCAACAGGGAACGGGATATCTTTCAAAAGTAAATAACTTATAAAAATGCCTATCATTACATGCATAAATTCAATTTATTTTTCTCAGTAAAAACATTTTTCACTAGTTCATATTCAATTTAGATTCAAAATACGTGGTACAGGAACGGATCAATTCGAATTTCTACTAAATTAAATTATTTAAAATAATATCGTGAAACAGAACGCTATTTCAAACACAAGTACGTATTTAGTTTGAATTTAAATTCGAGCCCGAAGGGAAAATTGTAGAAAATGTTTTACGAGAAGAAGCCTTCACTTCAGCATTTAAAATAAAGAGAAGTCATGCATTGAAATATAAACAACGAAAAACGTTTGCTTTATCAAATTACATACATATTTCGGAGTTTTTAAATTCGTTTGTTATCGATTATAAGTAAGTTTATATTGACTTAAGAGTAAATGGAAGAATATACAGAAGAAATTAAAATATATTAAATTTAAGTTCTGGCATTATGTTTGCCGAAACATGCCTAAGAGGGAAATATGATATAAAATTTGTTTTAAAAGACCCGTATGTACCAGGTTTGTTTATTTTCTATATTATAAACACGAAGAAGACGAATTTTCAAAGGATAATTTTTATTTTAAATGAATACATCTTCAAGGGTTTAGGTACTTCTGTATTTGTATTAAATATTACCAAAGATTATGTCGATTGAAATTAGGTCATTACAATTTTGAGATAACTAGAATTCAGAATTAGATTATTAGTGCACTTATCATTGAAATTTGCTCAAAATATTAAGTTAAACTGAAACATTTCAAGCGATCTATTAATAATCAATTTTATCATGATTTCGTAATTAAATACAAAAGCATATTCAGGATGAATATGTTTCAAAGAGCAGTTAATAAAACCTAAGAATTAAAGATTTCCAAAGCATAATTGTGAATTATTTTTGATTCTTAAATGAACAATTTTAACATAAAATTATATTATGAGCTGGAACTAAATTTACAGGGAATTAGGTGATGATAAAGATAATGGATAAAGTTCGATAGTACATTTTGTCAGAAGATAAATACGTAGCTATCAGTTTCTTAAATGCATCAAAAGTAACAAATAAAAATATCTCTCTTAAATTCATAAATCAAAAATAGATTAATCCTTTAGTTTCATATGAATAATGACAGCCATTCAAAGAATCGTATATATTTCTTAAGTTAACGACAACTTAAGAGAAAAAGAATAGTTTTTTATACTGTTGGATTTATTTTTTCTTTATATATTGTCTCATATTCTTGATTCCTTATTTCGAAATTTAAGTTCCCTCTGTTTTGTAGGGTATTTATTCTATATATATATATTCCTTATTCCTTTAATTGACTATATATATATACATACTAATGTTCATAAATAATACAACACTATGAAGGTAGATTTGTTGAATGCCGAGAGAATAAGGGAATGAAGGAAATGAACTGAGGCTGGCAGCAAATGCAAATAAGGGTGCTCGAATTGAATCATTTGAATTTCAGACTACGCAAGCGAGAAGTGAGCAGAGTTCTCTAAACTACTGATATATATTAAAATCTATATGGTACAATGCCTACTAGGGGTAAGAATTTCAAGAGTAGGTACAATGTCACAACGCAGACAGAAAATGCCATACGATTGAGTAATGAAATTTTAAAAGGAACCAGTAAAAAAGGCCTTTGCGAAGTAGTAGTTTCTTATTGTATAAAAACAACCACAGCGAGCACAAAACTGCGGCATTAATGCAAGTATGGGGAAAAAAACTCAAGACAACTGGTTGGATTTGAAATTCGCAATAAATAAAGAATAAAAATACATTACGGAAAGATAATCTACGCCAGGCATCGGCAACCTATGGTATTTTTTTTAATTGATAACATTTATAAATCCCGGTGCACCACAAAGTATCACATGGGGGCTTACAGAAGTAAGCATGAAACACATATCACAAAAGAAGAAGGAATTTAAAAGTCATGAAGGATTACAATACAAACATCCATGCCTTCGGGATTCGAACCCAGGCCTCACGGCACCGCAGTTAGTGTCACTAACCACTATACCAGATGGCAACCTCTGGTATTCTTGTCAAATTCTCCGTGGAATTCTACACCACTCTACAAATTTGTCAATTTTTGAGTGGATGGAAGTTGATAATTTTGAAATGGGGTTTATTAAATGAATATGTTCAGAATTAGGGAAAAATTCTGAAAATCTGTCAGCTATTTTAAATAGTTGGATATCATTGTTGGTGTTATTTAATTGTTTGAAGAAAGAGAGAATTTCACGCACCTCTACTTTCTGTTTTTGGTTCTACTTATCCATGTGAACAAGTCTGTTTTCATATTAAAAATGTTTTGAGTCTGCAAAGAAGTTCTTTAACAACTCATATAAGTTGAAAGTCACAAACTATAACCCTGATATTGTGACATTAAGTAAAGCAATGAAGAGACAAGGTTCCCGCTGAAGGAATACTTACATATTATGGTATTTAATTATTTTTTTCCAAGAAATTTGTTTAAAAGATACATAAAACTTAAAATAGAACCAATATTATTTTTTAATTTATGTTGAAAGATTGCTTTTATTTTCGGTTGTTTATTTTTATGTTAATATCAATATCTTTAAATTATGCATAATTCATTTATAAAAGAAACTGTAATTCTGTATTGTTGACCTCTACTCCTTAACTCTAGATGCATTGTGGCGGGGATCGAACTGTTTCAAATATTTTTTTATTGAAAGGCATCCTGAATTATATTGGAAGATTGGTTTGGAACATCACTGTTACAAGGTTGCTTATCTCTTCTCTACACCAATCACGTAGGGAAATTTAGATTGTACAACTTTATTTTGACAATTTAAAATTAAACTGACGCAAAAACTTATTAAATAACGTGTACTTTGAATGCAGTTCAATGAGTTCCTTGATATGTACACTCCAACTTCCTTCCTAGCTAAAAAAACATTGTTTAATCCTCACTTTATTTAGTGTACAAGGGTTACTGTATCCGCGTTAGATTTGTGCAGGTGAACGGCAACGATGCATTATCCAATTTCAAATTGGACGAATGCGAATGGCGATTTAGAAAATTATTAGGTATTGTTATCATCTGCTTGGAATCATCAGCAATCTCAACAGCAAAATATTCATCAGGAAGGTTCTTGAGCCTCAAGTCGTGTACTCGTCTTATTTCATTCTTGAAGCTTTATTTCATTTGGACAACGTTCGATCACATATATTTTCAAGAATTTTCACCGGATGTCTTTTAAACACGTCTGGTATTTCCTCTGTCGATGACTCTCTCGTGACTATTGCGTATCAGGAGATCTTCAGACTCGTATAGAAACCATCAGACATGCTCTTTTTGCGGTACAGATTGAAAATGCGCAATTCGATATCAAGTTATATAGATATATCTTTATAAATATGTAATAATTCACTTAAATGTTCTCTTTAGGCATTTTAATTCATTATGGCTTTGCGTGATAATTAATTTGTTTTTACCCGCCTAGCAGAAATTATCCACGTCCTAAAAAAATAAAATTTTTGCTCTTTAAAACAGGATGAGAGAGATGCAATCTTGCATCACCCGCGTATCTGGACCAATCAGAAGAACCTTTACCGGAAATCATATGATTGTAATAGCTTCCAATTGACTATTTCTATAAAAAGAGAGAGATCCAAGATAGAACAAAGAATGTTTTGGGGACTCTCTTAAACGTATTCGTGTTTCCCTATTTGTGTTTGTGCTGTCCTTTTGTATCGCTTCTTTACCAGCTTGTTAGTCAATAAAAATGTCGATTTTTAACTTATAAAAGCCTCCTAATTCTTTCTAAGATTGCAAATTCCTGACAAAAATTTCATTTTTATTCCACGATGCTCTAACTCAAAACGCGTATTTAGATATATATATATATACATAAAAAATGGTGAGTAGTGTAATGGAATATAAGCATTTTATTATATACAGTTGAACAAACATTATTTATATATAGATTATTGAACTGTACAAGTTTTAGTTTTTACTTGAATTCAAAACATACTTGTCCTTTTCTATATAAAAAATGATTTCTATTTAATACAAGTAAAAGACTTCAAAGGCTGCTTTATAACCAAATTAGAAAAGAAAAAGACTTAATTAAAACACTAATTAAACCAAATAATTTGTGCAAAATAATTCTTTATAATTGAAATAAAAAGAACATAAAATATGAATTACCTAACAAGAAGTTTTCAATCAAAAATTTAACTTTTCATTAAATTGAAAATTAAAATTTCTTTAAAAGACAAAATGTGTTTCACATAATTTATGACAAAAAATAAAATTAATTTAAGCCACATTTTAAGTTTAAAGGCGTCTGCATATCAGATGCGGATACATTAATTTTAAAATCATATTTTTGAGCTACAATGGGACTTAATAATGAAGCTTTTACAATGACAGAGAAAAGGAAAAGTATTTTAATCTCATAAAGCATTGATAAATATAAGATAACCAGAAATTCCATGTGAAATAGTTTTCGGAAACTGGATTTAAAATTATTGATTGATCTACATATATTCTAATGAAATACTAATGCATTTCATATATTAAGCTTAGTAAATTTTGTCTTTTGCTTCATATACTTCGATCAACATCACTGAAAAGCTTTCAGAGTTCTTTTTCTTTCTTTTTTTACTTAAAAAAATTTCAAGCATAAAAAGAATGGCTTCCGAATGAAAAAGAAAATACTTTCTCCTTATTTTTCTCTAAAGTTTTAAAATAAATATTACGCGGAAAGAAATGTTTTTCAACAAATAGAAAAAAGTTTGAAATCGAAAAACAGATTGCACAAGAAGCTCGACAAAATCGTTTTCAATTGAAAAGCTCTCCATCCATTTTCTAGTTCTTATCATACAAGAAGAGCCCCGAATTCAATTCTTCTGAACTCTGTTTTGAACATCATTTATTTCTTACTCAAATAATGTGATTTACGTTGCTCCCAAAGCAAATACTTTTCTCCAAAGTGTTCCATTATTTATTTAAGTAACATTCTTCATTCATATCCCGTAAATAATTAGTACTTAATTTCGTAATTTTTCATAATTTTCAACGAAAAGTTTCACTAACATAATACAAATAAATTGCACATTAACGATGAAACTGAGTTATAAACTACTTTGTTATTAAAAACAATGACTTATAAATTGACTTATATGGTTCTGATGAGCTAAAAGCCATAAGTAGATAAGTTTGGGAGAAATTTCATTTCTTATCTTCATTTAAACAATGTCCTGCCCTTCTTACACTTACTATTTAACTAATGACATTTGTTTTCAAATCTCTAAAGGAAAACTAAATAAGTTGGATTATTTAGTATACTTATTGCATCAGTTTTAATTAAATATCAGAAACTTGCGATGATATGCCTTTTTTAAGAATATAGATCATGGGTCGGCAACCTTTTAATTGAGGCGTGTTAAACCATTCTACCAATAGGATTCAGCGTGCCACACAGTAGGAAATTTTGAAGTAATTCGATTCCCGCGATAATGCATGCAGTGTTAGAGAATAGAGGTCAATAATATAGATTCACAGTTTTGTTATATATAATTTTGCAAAAAATAGACAGTTAAATAAATAAAATATAAGATTTTCCTTAACAATAATAAAAACTTTAAACATATTTATTAAAATTAGAAATATACAACATAAAATATAAGTATTTCCTTTCATTATAGACAAATAAAAAAATAATAATTTTATTGTTAACCTAGTGCTTGCATTGCACTACTTATATGTCGCAAAATTAGGGGTATAATTTGTGTCTTCCAATTTGACACGACTCTGAGCATTCAGTAATCAAACAATTTATTTGCATACTCGAAATATTTTTCATATGAGGAATGATTTTTTACTTATATATGTAGAAACAAAAGCTGATAGCAGAGCACATGCAATTTTCTCTCCTTAAGAAATTAAATCTGTCCAGCAATGGCATTCATTATTTTACAAAATAGCTGCAAATTTATCTTTCAGATTTTGTTTTTTCATAATTACGTAAATGGTTTTAATTTTAAAGATTTTGTCAAATAAGGTCCATTATAAATTTATCAACTTCCATCCACTCAAAAATTAACGAATTTGTAGAGTAGTGCAGAGTTCCACTGTGAATGGTACCACGTGCCATAGGTTGCCGAGCCCTGATAAGTAATCTATATAGAGCTTATGGATAAATAATTTATATGTTATCAATCAAGCATCATATTACACATTTGCATAGACGGCGCGGCGGGCCGAAGAAATTGTTCAACTCGTATTGGTTCAAATGATTATAAGATTTAAATTCTGACCTCAAATTACAAAATGTCTGAAGATAATATTAAAGTATTAAAATTATATTATGGAATATTATTATATATATATCAGTGACACGTTAGTTATTTTGCTGAATTCATACAATAACGTCTTATGTTATCTGAAGGGGCATCTGCAATGCCAGAGGGGTTCTGATCACGAATTCATGACCAGCCGATCATGGGTTGGAGTCTTCATGTCAATGAAGGCCCGTCATGTAGAAGGACTGATGTATGCAAAATTTGCCGTGTCTCGAAGGTTTAATGTTGACATGGAATGGAAGCTTAGATAGTGGGATACCAATTCAGGTTTTGTGCTCGTCCATTGTCCGAGGTTCAAAATTGCGATGACCTTCATCAATATCACTCCCTTTGCTTTAAAATGGAACGTTAATAAACAAAATATCAATCATTGGCATGGCCAAGTAATTTTAGCGCGTTTTCCACATGTTGTATTTTACAATAATGCAACTAATGAACTTTTTACTAACAGAAAATAGTACTGTACTTTAAATTTTTTTTTAAATGATTAATTTTAAATATGATTTGGTTCATCTAGGGCACAAATGCGACCAAATGCCGAAAACCCGAGGTCAATTGGTTGCTTATTGGCTGAGAAAAAGGTACGACAAAATATGGAACGAAGACGAAGACGAAATTTGCGTCCTAATAGCGCTTTTGTTCCACTACGTGAAAAACGCGCCAAAAATCAAATCAAGCAGTGCTGTGCCATGCTTTGTCATAAATTAATGTTCCTTTATGGCTGTGAAATTAAGTGTCAGGTAATAAGTACCAGTGATAAATAAAAATGTTAAAACCTATTCATGACTCTTAATATAACAAAAGTAAATTTTTTTTCCAATTAATTAAATTAATTAATTAAGTTGTGATACTATTAAGTCCACTTTACAATTAGGGTTATTTACTTTTATTTTTAAATTCTATTACTAAGCAAATTCATTAATTTTGTTATAAATAGAAGTATTACTTATATGTCTTGGTAAAATTTATATTTTCTTCTAAACTTTAAAGATAAATCACACATTTGTAAATTTATTCTAAGTATATTATTAAATTTTCTATTACTATATAAATTAATATTACACGCTTTTAAGTTTATCTCAAAATACCTTAAAAATAAGTTTTTAAAGAAGTTAAGTTTCAGGAGACAAAATAAATTTTTTAAAAAAATTACTGATTAAAATGCTGTAGTTTTTTTTAGGGAAAATAGTTCTAAGTGAAATTTCCACTCAGATGAATAAGATAAAGAGAATTTAAAAAACACTAAGATAAAAGGGATTCGGATATTTTTTTTTAAAAAAATAACTTATAATTCTACTTGCTGCTTTACTTTTTATTATAACACTATATAAAAACTACTGAATGAATTAAAATATATTCTCGTATGGCAAACGGCAAAAAAATGTTCTGTGTTAAAAACAGCCCAATTTCACTCGTTTAAAAGAAACTTTTCAAATGCACCAAATCTTATTAATAAATTCTTAAAAACTTAAGTTTGATAAAAAATAATTAAGAAACACTTATACATGAAAACTGAACTTCCACCATTTATGTAAATTTCGAAAATACTAACCTAATATACAATGGGTTTCGATTAAGTAGAAATTAAATAATACTAAATGATACGATGAATTCTAGTAATATTTAAAAAAATTTTAAGCTCATCAGTTCCATTAAATTAGATGAAATTTCTCAATTTAAAAGGTTTGTAATAGTACAAATGAAAATTAAAATAAAAATTAATTTGAATATTATATATGCTTGGATAAGAATTTTGCCTTTTTCTATATTACTTGATACAGTTTAATTGTAAATATTATCCATCCATTTACAAATTGTTTTTAAAAGTCTGTTAAAAAAAGTCCAAATTTTGACTAGTCCAAAAACGTATATTGTATCTTTAAGGATAGTAACTTCTAAATAAATCGAAACACATTCCCAATTTGACCCAAGTCATTTTCTTATAGAGGCGCCTCCTACCAGAGACAAATTGTTAGTTATTTTGATTAGCAAAGTTACAATTTCAGTAAAACTAAAGTAAGACTAATAAAACTAATAGTAAAATATGAATTAAAATAATCATTTTTTCATGAAAGAGTTTATTTTGCTTCTTTAATGTTTTTATTTATAGCATGATGACAATTTTAAATACCTAAAAAAAGCACGAACATATGTTTACCTGATATAATCGCAACTTCTTGTAATTGGAATATGCTTTAAAAACTTTTTTAACAGTTCATATCTAAAAACACGAACCCTATCAGTAATGATAACTACAATTTGAAAGAAATAAACGTAATTGAGAATGTGTATAAGACTTCAAGGAAATCGCATAACATAATATAGTCGTGATGCATTTTTGAAGGAATTAAAAAAAATTCTTTTCAAAAACACCGAAATTGTAGAATTATTATTTTAAATTATTAAAATCTATTCGAAAATATAAATTTTTGGCTTTAATTTGTAGGCATTCAAAATGTTTAAGCTGTTTAAAATTAAAAACCTTTAAGTTTCCTCCGAATTATTTTCTAATTTTCTATGATCGATTTAAATGTTATTTTCGTCTTATGGAAAGCAAATGCATGTCAGAAACACACATTTTTAGTTTATCAAATGGGTTCTTGATCTCATATTTGATTCATTTTCAGTGTTCCGGAAATTTAATTTATAAATGCAGTTGACTGTTTCCTTTTTATCTATAAAAATAAAAAGAGTTCATATAAGTAATTCATTCATGAATGGCAATATTCTTAGTGAAATTTCATGTCTGCTTACTGTCTTTCACAAATCTTTTGTGTAGGGTTTTTTTTTTATTTTAAAAAAATTGTGAGAGCTTTATATCTATTTATTCAAATAATTCCGTGTTTAATACAATAGACTGCCAACATAGCTAAATTCAAGAACTTTACAGTAATGCAACGCCTTACAAAAGAAATTTTTATACATATTTATAAAAGATATTTGGATAACTAATCAAATAATTATGTTAAAGTTAGTTTCCTAAAAATTATACTGATACTGGTTTTCTTAATTATTATAATAGTATTGAATGTTATTGAAGTATAAATCTGTATTCCGCTGATGCTTTAGAATTTTTAAAGAAAGTAAATGTTTGTCGAGAATATTTATCATCCTCACTATAATATCGACTTTCATATATTCATATTCTCCCTAAACAATGAGGCACATCATCGTTTCAAAAACTCTCTCTCATTCTGGCTTACAAATATACAATAGTTCGTTATTTAGCGCATTCAGAATGAATCAACCACCATATTTGCCAAAAAGTGTATTCTAAAAGGATAAAAGTGTATTTGAAAATAATTTTCTATATATAACTTTATTATTGAAGAGAAAATTTTCTAAGCAATTTACATATCTTGATTAGCATCGAAAATAACAAGTATACAAGAAATCATAAGAAGTTTGGATATGGAATTAATAAACTGTATTCACAGAAATGATGAAGTTAGATTGTTTTTTGTTTTCAAAAGAAAAACACAAATTACTATGTGCTGGTTTTTATTTCAGCATTATCTGCATATTTATTAATGATACTTCATATTTCTACTTAGATGTTTTAAAACATTTGAAAGCGTGGTGCAGTAGAGTCTCGAAATCTCGGCACTCAAAAACCCGGGAATCCGGATAACTCGGCCACACATTTGCTGGTAGAAGTAAACCGACAAGCAGACCCATTGCTGAACGATACCAAAGAAGACATAATGTCAGATGCAGAAATTATTGTTTCTGTGTCACAGTTAATAAGAAAATGTCGGAAAATTATGAAGACATTATCATTGAAGACATCGTACAAACTCCTAAAATATCTCATAGTCAGGAACTAAAGGCTGTAATTTGAACGACAAGATGCGTTAATAATGGACTTACTGTTCTTTCGTCGTCTTCGTGATGAATCAACAAAACGTAGAGTGCAGTACGGAAGACAAAAGAACATCACGCTTTTCTTAAGTAAAAAAAAGTAGCCAATTTTTGCACAGTCGGCTACTTAATTTTCATTATAGACAGCTTTGTGCCTTCGCAAATTATTTTTCGGAGGAGTGTCTTATACATTACTATCTACTTTGTATTCATTACTTTTCATTTTCATGTAGTATATATATAATGCTCTATGCCTTCATAAAGTACATACTTTTTCTTTGTTTAAAAATATTTGGGAAGTTTCTTTTCTATTGAATTCTCAAGCAAACAATGCATAGAAAGGCAATACAATATTTTCTGAGGAAACACTCGTACTCTTATCCTTTTTTAATCTCTATAACCTGGCATTTTCACAAACTCAGCCACCCTTAGGTCTACATTAGGCCAAGTTTTTGGGATTCTACTATGTGTGTAATACTAAATAACTATAACCGTATTATTAAAATTAAAAATGCGAAAATAAATCGCAATATACGGAATTTGTAAATCTGTCTCCTATTTCAGATGGAACCTTATTTACTTTACGTTATTCATTGTTTGTATATTCTAAACAAATGAATATCAATAATTTTATTATATATATAGTAGACATATGCACATATATTACTTGACATGAATTTTATTGTGAACAATAAATATTTAACATTCAAGATATTTTTATGTATATAAAGATTAATCAATTTGTAGACGTATGTATAACCTCTAATTAATTAAACAAAATCCTGATTTGATTCTTCGTTCGACTACACTCTCATTTTAAAATAAATTGTAAGAAAGTTTTATTTTCATGAAACTCTCTTTTAAATAAAGGAAATGAAACAATGTCAAATTAAATTACTAGACCAAACCAGCTCTTTTGTTAAGGTTTACGGAAACAAAGTCAACTGTTTTAGTTAATCTCATCAGTACAAATAAAGAGTGTCTCTCGTTCCGAAATCTAATTTTGACATTACATTCTGAACCATCATCAAGATTCGTACAACAGAAAATAAATCACTTTTTCTCTGAATGGCTGAGGGACAGAAAAAAGGAATTCTGTTTTTTTTTCCCTTCTTATTTTTTAAAAAAAGTTAAGACATTACTCTATTTTTGTCAAGAGTTCTAAAATATTTTACATTGTTATTCACATGACAGGAATACAAACGTTGAATGTTTTTATACATTAAATCAACTTTTTAAATATATCTGATCAAAAATGCATTTTTAAAGCTTTTTTAAATTATAGTAGATTAGCTGAAAATGTTAGAAATAATCTTCAAATTTTAAATCTGTGAATTTTTTTATTATTTAATAAAAATATAAATTTCCATATACAATAGTAAATTCGAATAATCCTATTTATAATCACGGTATTTTCCCGCTTCATAAGTCCTTTTTTCACATTTATTATGGAAAAGATTTGCACAATGACCTAATGCAGTGTCGTTTAGATTTAAAAGTATGTATGCGTTTATTAGAAAAACTTTTTACATTCTTAAAGCATTCTCAAAATCATAATATTCATCTAATAAAGTTTTCTTTTAAATTTATTAAGGATACAAAAAAGTAGAGATATAAATGTAATGGTAAACAGATATATGTTGAAAAAAGTATAATGTGTGTGGCTTTCTTTAAGAATCATCTCACACTATTATTAAAGTAAAAACACAGCATTGTATGATATTCTCAATGATCCTTATTTTATATAACTAGTTCATAATTAAACCAAGACTTTTAGTTAATTTGACAATTTTATAAACTTAAAAATTCTAAAAAACATTTTAGAGAATACCTTATTTCTGATTAATTATTGAATTTTCATTCAACATAACGAATAATAAAACTGAGTTACTGAAATTTTACGTCGTAAATAATTATAATTCATGATGCCCATAGATTATTATTTAATGTTATGTGGAATTAAAATTTTGATTTTAAAACCTACATCAATTCAAAACTAAAAATTAATTCAGATTGTAACTTTTCTCATTATTTAAAAAATATGTAGGTAATTCTTTTTATTTTTTATTTTAGAATATCCAAAAAGAAATTTTTTAAGTGTATGAAATTCGAGTTTAACTTTTAATTAACTGCATTTCTGAATTGTAAAAAAATATTTGATTTAAAAAAACTACTGCAACTATCCCATTAATTATTATTGCAATTGAGTCAAGTAATTATATTTGTTAAATAAGAAAAAATATTCTTATTTAAGGTTACGTATTTTTTCAATCATAAAACTAAAAAAAAAAAAAATTGAGGAAAAAACATTCACCAAATTATTTGTAGAAAAAAGCCTTTTTGATTTTTTTTAATATAGATTAAATAATTGGGAGAAAACATAGGTATATCATTATTTTAGTTGCATTTAAATTAATAAACAATTTTTCTTTTCAGTCTCTAATTAAAAATTACAATAAATATTTTGATGGTACAGGTATAATAACTTTTTTAAGAAGACAATCGACATTTAGTTAGTAGTTTAGAAAATAAATTGTAGGAAGAATTTATATTTGTGTAAATTTTTTACTTCAGTTAAAGTAAAAAAGATTAAAAAATTGTTTTAATTACCAGGATCAAAAATAACTTTTAATTAAAGATGAAAACGTAAACATTCTACCATCATAAAATTTTAAAGACAAATTACTTTTGAATGATTTATTCTCTGATACTAATTGTTAAACAATACGTCTAATTAAAAAATTTTAGAAAAAATAAAATACAGAACACTGTCTTTTTCCTCGGAATTCGGTAGCGTGGTAACCTCGGATAAAACAATTCCGCAAACAACACAAACTAGTAAAAAGAAGTAACGATAGAAGTAGGGTTAAAAATGTATTACTTAACATGATAAACATATAAATTCGTACACATTGTTACGCAGTTTTAAAGTTCACTTTTGCACGAAATAATCCAGCAGCACGTTTTGTTGTTTTGAGAAAAACCACTTATTTTCACTTGGGACTAATGTTTTTTCAACATCATTTTGTCTCAAAGTGATGTTATCATGATGTAGCATCTTGTTCTTCTTGATATTGAATGAGCTCTTCAATGTGTGTTAGAGATGCGAAATGGCACATTTTCTTCTTGTATTATCCTCTTCTTCCTCATTTTTTTCTAAACCCATTCCTGATGCTCAACTTAAGATTTCTTCACCAGTAAAATGGTCAAAGTCTGGATCAATGGAATCGCATTTAACCCTTAAACAATGTTTTCTTCATCGATGTCACTTCCTCCGGTAACAGAATGTACTCAATAAGTTGAATCTAGAACACACAAAAACTTATTCTTCCTCTGCAGACACTGTACCAAGAACTTTTCACTTTGGTTTAAGTAGATTTTCTTAAATGACTCCCAAGTAGTGTATATGTCATAATTTTGTGGTCAAGATTTGTGTAATCTTTCTAGAACTCCTGAAAATGTTTACCCTCCTCAATCCTTTTTCAGTAAGTTCGTGCAGTAATTTTTTCATTAAAGCAATTCATTGTAATTGGTTGGGTGAGGCAATGACACTGAGAGGCAAAGCATTGATGAAGAAAATTTCCTTTCTTTGATCTTAAAATATTTTTCCATTAGTTCATTTTCCTTGCGTTAGCAATCAGGGATATAGCTTTCTGGGGTAAGTTTTCAGACATAAGGTGCTCTTTGTCTCAAGGGATAGACATTTTTTTAAACCACCCATTAAATTTTTTTTGATCTCTTCAACCTTCCTTTTGTTTAATGTAATGGGAGGTTTTTCTTCTGTCCCTTTTAAAAACCATTCCCCATTTTTTACCAGTTATAGTTTTTGAGATCTATTTGCATTTCTGCATGTCATTGTAGAATTGTTTCTTTGTACTCGACTTATCTTCTGAAGCACGTCATTCGCTGCCAAATGCAGTCAGTATTCGAGGGTAGGCAAAAAGCTCTGAGTCTTTAGAGTTAAGATAATCCTTCTAACTGAAAATGCCGTTCAAAGATGTTCTGAAATTTTCTGCTGCCTGTTCGTCCCCACCTAATCTCTCGTCATGAAGTCCAATTTCTATTATTCTGTGGCGTTGTTTAGACCTTGTCAACCACTATGATGATGCTTAAATTTTCTCTCTAAGCCTAGAATTTAAGAAAAAAGTGTTTTGAATTTGTGGCAACTATAGACCCTGAAACAAGAGCTCACTCATTTTGCACTTGAAATACTCACGTGCTAGAAAAGTGCCATATCTAGCTCTTCATAAGTACATTGTCTCATGATTTTTAATTTTAATTCGATGTTATGCTGTTTAATGTGGATTCAAATTCCATTAATTTACCTTTTTGTTTAAAATTGCCTTTAACAATGGATTCTCCCATTCCGTATTTCAAACTCATTTGCTTTTACGATGCATAATTTTAAATTTTATTTTAATTCGAGTATCTTTTGAATTGATATAAAACCTTATTTTCTTTTAACAGTCATTGCAAACTAAAATTACGATATACTACAATAACTTGATCAATGATTTTAACATGCACGTGAACTTGCTAATTAATCCAAACCCCGCTGCCACAAACTTAACTGACGAGTACAGTAAAAGTTGAAATGACAAAAGAAACAAGTGGGAAGAAGGCTCTGAAAAATGATGACTCATGAATTTCTGGGTAGTACAGCTGGCACATGAAGTAAACAAGAGGGGAATCTTCTACACATATTTTTCTTTTCTTTTTTTCTGTGGACTGTAACTGTAGGTCTAACTGACATAATTTATTCTACTACCAGGAAAAACAAAAACAAAAGAAGCAGAAAAACACTTTTCCAGGAAGGCAACGGATAATTCACAAAGCAAATAAAGCCTTCTGCGGATTAACGAGAGTTCACTGTATAGTAAAAAAATCATCAACATATTCAAAAAAACTTAATAAAACATTTTCAGTGACATTAAAAAAAAGCAAGACTGTTTCTAGTTTTTTAACTAAAAGCAAACAAAAATTCAAACTATCTTGTAACATTAATATTTATACATTAGGAAATTTTAAAAGATTTTTAAAAAATAGTATTTGCAACAGATCTTTGCCTATGTAAATCAATAAATTAAAATTAAATAGTTTGAGCTTTTTTATGGTTTAAAACTATAGTTTAGTTTTAAAAGAAAATATTCGAAATATTTTCCACATAAATTTCTTAGAAAAGTGGAAGGCGCCTGCTGTAAGTCACACATATGATAAAATATAATATTAAGGAATATTTTTGCAGAGAAAAGTTTATTTCTCATATATATGATTCACAGATTCTTACATATTAATAACCAGCAGAAAATGGATGAGTTAAAGTCAGTCATTAGCTTAGTAATAAACTATAGTATATTCGAAGTGGTAATAAAATAAAAGTATATTAATTATTTACATGTTATGTGTATAATGATTTACATATCATATGGACACAATAACAATTTGTATGAAACCCGAAATGAGAAGCGTGAAATAGTTACATATGTAATCAACAAATTTTGCTTAAGCAATTTAAAATATATATTTGTATGTAAAGCTTTAAATATTAATAGTTTGCAAATATATTTTTCACAATTATCTAATATATTCAAAAGAAGCTATGAACTAAAATCTACGTCAAAAATGTAAAAAGATTTCTATGCAGTTATGATTAGAAAACTTATAATAACGTTATACGTTTCAATTATAAATTAATCTTTAATATTATTATAATTGTAATGCTTGGACATCGTAGATTTACGGCACTAATATTCTATTTTTAATCATGAGCTATAGATGTGAGCTGCCAAAAATAGTAAAAAGTTAACTAATAAAAATAATTTTAAAAATATTTGCCATCTAATTAAAATAAATATAAATTAATACAAAATATTTTTTTACAATTTAATCAATTACAGTTACTCTCAGGAATATGGATAAGAAACTTACAACGTAATTAAATTTCTGAAAAGTTATCCAAATGAGGCATATCAATGTTTTAAAAAAAATTCTGTCTCTAAAATATTTTTTTCCATTAATTGTAAAATTCTGTCAATGCATTTTTCGTTTATCTTCAGCAAAAAGTACATTTATTAATTATCCATATATTAAAATAATAAATATCTTAAGCCAAGATTTATTTTGAAAGAAAAGGAAGAAAAATCTCCATCAAAACATAATCCTATTGTATCCAGATGTACCTAAAAAGCATTTAATTTACCTCCCATTTAAAAATGTAAAGAGACTAAATTTAATTCAGTAATTATCTATTCAATTAAGAAAATAAGCACGATAAGAAGATACACAATTTACATACAGAATTTCACTAGTATTTTTTCAATTCTAAAAATATCTGGTGGTACCAAGTAAATCTTTTACCCTTTGGAATGTAATTTCATGAAAAAAGAAGAGAACAATGACTTGAAAATGAGCCAAATTGCTTTAATTGCCTTGAAATTAATGAAATTATATTTCGTACTAAATAAGTATTAATTAGAATTGTTCTTGTTTAAAACTTGCTAACCTTTTTATAACGTCTGAATTCATTAAATGTTGAATGAATGTGATTATATTTAACTTTTTAAAACAATCCTATTGATGTGCTTCCTCTCAAACAATGCTGTATTTAAAAACAAGATTTCTAACTAATCGCTTTAAATTAAAAGTTATTTACTTAAATTAATTAGGATTTTTTTCAAATAAAGCTATTTTATTGGTTTTTTTAAAAGTTTTTTAATAATTTAAAAGCTGAAAATAACAAGACATAAAGAAATTATTTTGCTTAACTGCACCTGATTGATGTAAACGGATATTTCCAATTTCAAAATACATTTAAAGAAACGTAAAGAACTAACTTTGACTTCTTCTCAGAGTAGAGTTCAGTTTTTAAATGGAATATCGTATGGTTTGTAACAATTGTGATTTTTTCAGTTAACTGAAGCGAGAAAAAAATGCACGGCGTTAATTATAAAAATTAAAAATAATTTTTTGAAAACAATGATACAAAAACAAATATGACTCAAATAACTTCTATGATTTCTTTGAGCTCATTATGTGCTTATTTTTTAAAATGAATTTACAATAATATTGGAAAAGCGTCGATGAGACTATATCACAATGTAATAAAAATAATCTATGAATTGTTCCATCTGTTACATTTATCGACAAATGTTCATTGCATAGAAAACGTTATATGAGTATTATTGATAATCTCTTCTACAGAATGATGTTAAAAACAATAAACATTTTTTATCATGTAGTAAAAAAGAAATTTTACTTTCTCGATATATCAGATAAGACAGTTTAGCGATATGAAATTTTGAAATTTATGAAATTAATATGACTCAGATGAAAATACTTTAAGCAATGCTCTATTTATTTTACAGTTTGGGCGGAGCAATTTATACAATTTCAAATTAACAGTTCTAAAATACTTAATTCTATGTACACTTTAATAAAGCAATAAAATTATTCAATTTTTACGGTTTGATATTCTTTATAGGAAGTAGACCCAAAAGTTTAGCTTTAAACGGTTTAAATACAAGAATTTCGTTCGATGTTGTAGATCAAAATAATTTATACTTACACGGTAGCTTGATTTTTTTCTTAAAATAAACAGTTTTTAATAAATTCTCGGGTAGTTTTTGAATTTCCATTAAATTCATACAAAATGCATTTCAGAAGCAAGTAAATTATTGAAGTTTTTCTACAAATTATGAAAAATGTGTACGTATGTTCAAAAACTTAAGCAATCTTTAAATTTCTTCAGAAAAAATTCAACTTGGTTATACAATAAAAATATTTTCAAACAAAATATTATCTAAATGGTATTCAAAAGTAAGTATAAAATAAATTTCATCTTTTCATTAAAACTTCATTAAATACACTGCTGATCATTAAAATTGCTATACCAGGAAGAAATCATTTGACGAACGCCTTAGTCACATTAAATAAAGAAGAGGATAGGGCAGTCTTTCTCAAACTTTCAGTGTTTGTGACCCCATTTTCATCGCCCCCCATATAATAACAATGTATTGAACTCAATAAAAATGTACTTTGAGTCTAAAACTACTATACAACTTTAATTATAAACTATGCAAATTATTAAGATAAGTATTAAATTTTGTATAGGAAAAGCCCATGGGAGGCACTAGTAACTATTTAACTTGTTTTTTATTAATTGATAAATTAATTATTAAAACATTGTGCAGTACTGATATTTTAATAAGTATATTATTTAAGCGTAAATGTGTATTTAATTTTTTTATAATACCAGAATGTATTTTGTTTTGCTTCCATTCAACACATTAATACTTATTTTAAATCTTTTATTTTCGACTTTTCAATATGCTCGCCCCCCCCCAGGGAGGCGTGCCGCATAGTTTGAGAAACGCTGGGTTAGGATTTGCAAATGAATAGCATTTCAGGGTATTTAGTTTAAGAAGGAGGGAGAGAAACGCCATCTGAAACTCTATATAAAACAAAAGTTGTGTAGTGAATTTCTCATAAGGAAAGAGTGTTTTGTGAGGTCGGAGGTTGCTCAGAATATCATGTTATGTCTCTTATAAGAACAATTGTTTGCTATAAAGTATAGGGTATCGATAGAGTCAGTTTCGTTACCTATCGAGAGATGGGATCATCGTTCCATGATATCGGTCTCCTCACTGATTAAAATCCAACCATGCAAATATAGAATCAATGGGTTGCTGAGAGTCCAGCATGCAGATTCTCCACGCTTTCCCATGACTAACTTCCGAGAGGACAGGCATATTTTGAGGTTGGACCACCAAAACCTTACAACCACATCACAGATCATTAGTCAGGAAATGGGTGTATTTGCAGCTCGCCCAGTATCCGTTCGCACGGTGAGACGATGTTTGCAGCAACGTGGACTGTGTCAACCCGGGGGCCATTACTTCGGCTTTCCTTGGCAATCCAACATAGAGAGAGATGGAGGCTTTGGTACGCTGAACGCCAAAGCTGGATACAAGAGTGGCACAATATCGTCTTTTCAGTCGAGTACCGGTTCTGCGTGCAGTATTCTAATGAGCACTTACATGTTTGAAAGCTTCGAGAAGACTGCTTGTCGCCTGCTTGCATACGATATCCGCATACTTGGTGTGATGATTTAAGTAACCGTTAGATGAACGATACCCATATCTCTAATTCGTATTGACTGTAATTTAGGCACGTTTGTACATTTCTGACTTCTAACCTCCTGTGGTTGTGCACTGTCTTCAACGTCTGCCAAAAGCCTACAAACTTATGCCTACAAGATAATGTAAGACCATGTGTTGCTCTTATCTTTCTCGATACACAGAATATTCGATTGTTGTCCTAGCCTGCATGGTCTCCAGATCTGTCACCGATTGAAAATATCTGCTTTGGCTTTGCTGAGACTAGCACACTACCTTTCTCCCGCAAAGACAGTTGATTAAATTTGGCAAAGACGTGAAGCTGCTTGAAATGAGTTGTCTATTTCAGTTATCCAAGCCTAGTTTTACTCCATGCCTAACCAGGTAAAGGCCCTTTTAGCTGCCAGGGGTAGCGGCTAAAAGGGCCTTACCCTTCGCACCCCTGTAAGCCACAAAACTGCTTGCAAATGTAATCATCTTGTGTCTTTGCCATACTGTTTACTTATATTAAATACCTCTTTTATATTTGCTTTTTTTCATGGTGTTGCAATTTTATTTACCCCAGCAGTGTATTATTTTACATTAAGATAAAAATGCTTTTACTTCAGAAAAGTAGCTCCCCGATTTTCATTGATCCTAAACAACAACTAGTTTCGAAAACAATTCTTTCTGTTTATGAAATTGTATTATAAATTATCTTTCTGAGAAAATTTAATTCTAAACTATTCCAATGTTTTTGTTATTTATCAGAGCTCATCACATACCTCTATTAGTATACTTATTTCAATCTGAAAAATGATAATTTATTCCATGCCATTATCATTGGTAAGCCTTTTGGCATATGCAGAATATTTATTTATAAATTGTTTCTTTCTGCTTCTGATCCCAAGATAAAAACGTAAAATGATACCTAGCTAAAACTTTTGAGCTCTTCGTAATCTATAATTTATTATAAAATGAAAGACTGAAACAAGAATAAACGAAATGTTCTTTGGTAATTGCAGTAGAGTGCCGAAATGTGGACAATGAAAATGGATTGTAATTAATGGATATCCACAACAAGTAAAAACACTTTCTCTAAACGACCTGGCGATGTCTTGCATACGAAATCAGTTATGTGGAAAAATGCTTTTTCGAATGCCATAGGTTAATTGTATCCCGAATTCTAGGGAAGTCGTTTAGAATTCATTGAATAAAACTTTCAGTTTTCTTTCTTTATCCACCGTATAGTTGTTTTTCCTGTTTTTAAATAATTGTTATACATAGCTATAGATTTATGAATTGCTGGAAACTACTATTAAATTTCTGCATCCATTCAGCGAAAATTTATTTTTGAGTTATCATATTTATTATTTATATATTTATTTTTTAATTATCATATTTATTTTTATATACTTATTTTTGAATTATTATATTTCTTTTTTTTATATATTTATTTTTGAATTATCATATTTATTTTTATGCATTTATTTTTGAATTATCATATTTATTTTTGAAAATTTACGAACAAATTCAAGCATTTCATTAGGTTGACAAATGAAAACGTATGAAATTATTCAAACCAATAAATCTCTTGTTCAGTAGGCTTGACATTTACAAAAAGACATAATGTGACCTCCAAAAATAGTTAATACGTTAAATTAATAAAGACGTGCATTTGTTACTCTGAATCTCCGAATCCAGAATCTTAAGGTTAAAAGTGGATTATTGGAAATCTTATATATTTTTAAAAGAATTTTTTTCGGCTTATTTCATTATTTGTATCCAATTTTAGCATTCAATTTTGAATCTTTCAAATGCCATCTAAAACTAAAACGGAAATGAATCACTAAGCCATTCTTTTTTAATGCTACTTTGTACAAAAAAAAAAGATCTTGTTCACATGATTATTTACTGTCTATTTATTAATTCTCAGAACTATAGGTATTTCTGATATCTAATACTGATTAAAAGTTTCAGTGTGTGTTTGAACTTCAGAGAATTTTTTAATACCCTAGAGTACAATACATTTAATTATCAAATTGTGAATAAACTAGAGGAATTTTTTATTGTAAATAATCGTTTCTATCTTCCAGCTTAAGACATCTTCTTTTTAATTCGTATATAATTATTCACATAAATTCATTTTTCAAATGATCTATAAAAAGTTCTAATAATAGAAGAGGTATCTTAAGAAAGCGAAAATGCGAAAAGAAAAAAATCATTAATATAGATTTGACATACCTTAGAATAAAAATTCTTGTCAAGAAAGAAACATTACGGTCTCTCACACAAATACATAAATATTTTTTCTCAATGACTGCATTAAATCATGCATTTTTAGAGATATATTTCATCTTTTATCTATCCATTCATAAAGCTTGCTGAGTCTCGGAAACAGCTGGAGGATACTGATAATACCATACCAAAAGAAAAAAGAAATATATATGGATTCATTCAAACCAATGCGTCACACTCTAGAAGACTAAATAGAGCAATGACAATAATCGGCAATGTAGTCAAGAACAATAAGACAACGTCCAGTACGAATGATACAGTTTTACGGCTGAGTTATTCCCGTAATTACGGCTCCGTCTAGTTTTAGAGAAGACTTCTCGTAGGAAATAAGTAAAAGGTGTCTAGAATGGTAGATCGTTAAGGAACTAGTTAAGCGTACTCGCAAAGGAGTTTCGTGCCTATGAGCCGAAATGAAAAACAGATTGTGTGACGATTAATTTTAAGGATACTGTTCAAAGAGCCCTTCAGGGAGTACTACAGTTTCAACGTAATATTTTTCTTTAAAATACTCTCATATTAAAGTTCTCGATAAGGGAACAGATTAACTATTCTTGAGTTTTAGATATTATGATTAATATATCGTGTGTCAAAATATGCTATTCTTATTTTTACACTTTACATAGATGACGTATATTTTCTTTTTAGAATTTCTAATGACTGAGAAAGTTTTTTGAAGTAACGTATCATTAAAAATACTCTTTTAACAACTGCCAACGGATTCTACATAGTGGATTTTATATCAAATGACTAAAAAAATTCAGATGGAATCTTACTATCCATAGTTCCGTAGCTCGTCAATTCATAACAATTTAAAAATGGAATTGAATTTAATGAATTTGATTTAAAGGCCATCTTATTAGCTTTATAAAAATACCAAGTTTATTATTTTCCGTTCACTAGAACAAAAACTACAATAATTTTGGAAAAAGCAAATGCCATTACTTTAAGCAAGATGTTATACTTTAAAACGCGTTTTACTCGAAATGTGTTTTTTTTTAATGCTCAAAGGCCAGCGATTACAAAAAGTTTTGAAAATAATTAACTGAAATTTTCTGTGTATGTTTTGTATAAAAGTAGAAGTATTTTAACCTCCAGATTTATCAATCACTTTTTATTACAAAATTTACAGTCCCTTATGTTATTATAATCAGTGTTTATTTAATCAATTTCATATAATAACTAATATAAAGGGCTCTAGTTTTTGTAAAAATTAAAATACCTCTTTCCCTGAAGGTCATTTCAAAAATGAAAAACATAGCACCACATCAAAATTGAAGAATTGCAAATTTGTTCATAAACGTTTGGTGCAAAATGGGCCGCATTTATGTTATTTTTTGTAAATTTTTAAAAATTTAGTAATAATAGTTTCTTTTTATCTGCTTAATTTTTGCATGTTTTTCTTAAAATATTATTAACAAATCTAAAAACAACAAAAAAATCCCCATATATTCATTTTTAAAAAACAAATCTGTTGCAAGTAGTCGGATACCTTAAAATAAAATAAAATAATTTATAAATTTGCTTGCAAGTAAACAGATTGAAATCAATTAAAACATTTTGTAATAATTGTTTACAATTTTTGATTCTTAATAAAAATGTCGCAATCAAAAATGAATAAAAATATTTCTCACGTCGTTACTTTTTTTCCCTTTTATTCTTAACAAAATGTCGCATTGTGCATTATGAGTAGTTTTTACTTTAAGTTAAGTCATGAAAATGATAAATCTCAAAAGTGTAAAATGAAAGTGTTTTGAATCTCTAGCTTCATTTTTTGTCAAATTGGATGGATTCTATTATTGCTTTAATTTTTTATTATCTTGATAAAGATCTAAGTGATAAAACTCTTTTGAGTCATTTCCACTTAAATAGAGATAACTTTATGATTGACTATAGGCAGTGAGATATTATGTTGAATTTTGATTATGCCTCAGTGAAATATGTTTATAAAAGACTATGTTAAGAACACTGTAGACACTCTTTTATAACAATCAGGCAAAGTTTGAATCATTTTGAGGAAAAAATAATGAAAATAAAAAATTTTATCATTAATTTTTCATGATGAAAAATTTTTTGAGAAACTTTGCGTATGAAATCCTGAAAATTTCTTTTAAAAAAGTATTTGAAAAAAGTGATCCCTTTAATTTATCCTTTTGTTAGAAATATGGGTTCAAATTTTCCATTAGTTCGAACGTATTACTTAGAAATATGTTAAGTAAATAATTCATTAATAATAATTCACCTTTTTTAAAATAATAAACGTTTGAGTTCATTTTCATAAGAATATTAATAAATACTAAATCATTGGAACATAAATTGAGGAGACTATTAAAAGAGAATTCCGTCAGAAACCTAATGTATTTAGTTTCAGTATGTAAATTACATTCACTGCAGAAGAAGTATAAAAATACAAGTTTGAATATGTATTGTTTTGATCTTTTAGAGTTTTCAATTAATGGAAATTTTGTGTTTTAAATTAAAATTCATCTTATCATTCTTGTAAGCTGTAGTATCTTCATTCACATTTTTAATATTTGGAATAGTTTAACGAAAGTAATTTCAATTTTTTAAAGTACATTTATAAAAATATTTGTATGCTTGCGTTTGCTTTTTAATTTACATTATAATCTCTCATGATATTTCATTTTTTATATATATGTACTTATTTTTATTACATTTATATTTATTATTTTAATCATAAGTCATTTCTATTTCAGTATTTATTTTTCTAAATTATTGTAAATGGTGTTATGTAGAACGTACAAAAAGAAAAATCTAGCAAACAATGAATATTTCCTGGCTTAAAATTTAAGGCAATGGTTGCAATTTATTAGGTAGATGGGTTGTTGTTGCTTATGCCACCTGACCGACAGTAACATCAGATCAAGGTCCATGAAATTCATCGCGGCTAAGGGCTAGAATTTTACGCCTGTCGTTAGCCTAAGCTTTGAGCCCCCAAGAAGGTGACAGTGCGATTTTGCTTGGAACAACACAATAGATGGTGACACGATTCGGACCCTCTGATTTAACGAGCACGTTCTCCGTTTATACTCGGTGGGCATTTGGTGGCATCGGGCATCGAACCCAGTCCTTCCGGTCTGGAGTCCAATGCTTTAACTACTAGGCTACCCGCGGCCCATTAAGTAGATATAAATATAATTAATGCTAATGGTACTATAAATAATAGGCAAACATTTAAATGCGTTTTAAAGTCCGTAATTAATTATGTTATTATATATGTACAAATTATAAATAGTTATGCAACTAAATGATTTTTATTTGAGTTTTTATTAAAAGCTAGAATAGAAAAGTAGACCTATATGGATATAATTCTTCTTGTTTAATGCTGGTTAGTTAGCGAAAATTGATGTTTTGATTGCATTCCGAAATTGCATAAAACTCTTGAAAATAATTAATTGTAAGTTGCATTCAGATAAATGACCAATACAATATTTTTTAACGAAATAGCACTCAAAATTATGATTAAAACGACTCTAATTCAATGTTGCATGTTTAGGGGTTTTTTTTTTCTTCTTATTTTTTGAATTTCCGAACAATCATTTTCACATTAAATGTGTAGGGACGATTATTTCATTAAAGTTTGTTTTCCATTACTGATATACTTTATGTAATAAATTCTTCTTTACTTTCTAAATAATACTTCACTGTATATAACATTTATTTTTGAGTAAATGTTAATGAAAGTTAGGGAACCAAGGATAACTTAAAAAACAGTTATTTTGAAAAGATCTATGATTTTTCGCAAAGAGCTGATAGTTCTAAAACATTTAGTTAATTAATATATAAATAATAATTAAATCCAAAACTAATAAATAGAAAACGAATTATTAGCTCTTTATTTAGTGCCTAAAAATATGTCATTTTGATCTCATCAATGCTAGCAGTATATTATATTTAAAAGGAATATGAGAAAATTCTGAGTAAGATGTACACTTATCAACCAAAGTCAAAAGCAGAAGAATGTTAGTGTAAGAATACACCATAATAATGGTTTCAAAACGAAACTGGGGTAAGAAATATCTATGTGAAAAGATATTGAATGTGTACAGACATAATAATCAAACACATATAAAGTCTAGACGCAAACGAGAGAAAAAAAGAATGCAATAAAGAAATTCCCAAGAAAAAAGAAATGCATACAAACGCGTATTCTAAGACCGTGAATCGATAGAGAAAGGTAAATCACCCGGGAATATGGATCCAGTATCACCAAAGGAAAGATCACCTATCAAAAGTCTACTCGTGCGAATACATAAAATAAAAAAAAAAAAAAACAGCCAGCTGGAAAGAAGCAACTGCTGAAAAGAACTATAGATAGTTCCCTTCAGCAACTACTAAATCCAGGTAATGTTCAAACTGATATTAGTGCATAAATATACAATTACTAATAAATATACAATTACTTACGAGGTAACTGAAAAAGTTTACAATTATAAAAAACAAAAACACACACATTTAGCTTCATTCAAAATGAGAAAAATTCTGTATTCTGTAAATGCCAAAGAGATATTTTAAGGTGACTGGGTACATCTTTACAATTTTTTTGTATTTTTATTTTTTGAAATTTACTTTTAATTGCAATTAATAAAGGTCATTGTTAAGTAGTAGTTCCATATAAAAAGTTTCAAAATTTATTGCAAAATGTTTGTAAAATTTAAATTTTTTAAAGTTTTTTTAACATTTTTTTAAAAAATTTTAAGGTTTTTTTTAAATATGTATAATTTTTTTCAAATACCTTATAATATACTACATAAAAATGTGTATGTGTTTTCTTATGCCGCTCGTTAATTTTATATTGATTTTTTTGTTGGGAAACATACAATAATTCTCAAGAAAGCAATAATTTTGATTTTGAAATTTTTTTAAGAAAATTACTACGTATCTTAGAGCTAATTCCATACACAATTTTACAAAACATACATTTTAGAACATTTATAAAAAATTTCACATCCCTACTTCACTTATCAAAAATGCCTTATGGTTTTTAATGATAGTATGTGATTAAAATTCGACATGGAGAAATATCAGTTTGAAGTTTTCATTCCATGAATAGCCTGATATAATATTCATCTAATAGTCTGAAACTTTTATGAAAGGCTAATTTGCTTATTTAAAACTGTTTACTATAAAAATTGCAAAAATGTAGAGCAATTAAACAGTATACTAGCATAATGAATATATAGAAGAAAGCAAATGAAAGATCAATATTTCATAAAACTTTACCTTAATAATTATAAAAAAAAATAAAAACACACACCTCAGAGCTAATTTCATGCTCAGTTTTAAAACTTAAATAATGTACAACACGTACAAAAGATATTTATGTCTTTATTTTTTTTATTTCAAGATTTTAAAAGGCTTTGTATGTTAAACATTGTACACGAATGGAAGCAAAATCAAGAAACAATTTATAGGTAAAATGTATCAAAATCGAAAAATTGCATCTGTGCATTTGTTTAAATAAATATCTTAAAATATTTTAATAATAATTGTGTTGAATTTTACATACATGGAATATATATATATATATATATATATATATATATATATATCACCGAAAACAAATGTATAAAAATGGGAGAATTTTTTGCTATTCTTACGAATTAGATTTTTAATAATCAGAGTTATCAAAATTAGATATAGTATTTTTGCTTTCGGAGAATCCAATTTGAAGTTTTCATTTCATTCATAATAATATCATAAAAAGCACGCAAAACTTTTAAATCTTGACGAAATCCATTTGCTCTCCCCCCCCCCCAATAAACAAAACACAAACTAGAATTTTTGCATGAATTACACAATTCTTTCTTGAAATGATTTGTTACTGCACATATAATTTTTACATATGTTAGTCTCATTTACGCATGGTAGAAAAATAATTACTTTTTTTATCAGGCACTTTTCTAGCAAATAATCTGAAAAGTTGGCGTGGCAGTTTTGTTTAGTCTGCTGCCCAGCATCAAAAGTTTTTCCATAGCTTCTTAAAAATTGCAGGTAAGGCTTTGAAATTTTGCTGGCATAGTCATAATGATTCAAGGTATCATATAAGCCGATAAAAATATAGATAGTTTGATGAGTTTTAGGATACCACGTGACCTTAAGAAGTTTTTTTTTCTCAAATAATTTCCTATCACTGATCAAATAATGCAAATAGAATGTTGTGTTACAACAAATCAAATTTCAGAGTACGGAGATTTATTTGCATGAAGAGCTAGAGTTAATTTGGTGATATTGATTTAACACTCGTGATTTGTTTTTTATTCAGTCTGCTAATATTTGTTCATGAAGTAATTGCATTCATTTTGAAAATTATCGCTTGGTTAGTTTTTAATAGAATTTAATAAGTAAAAAAGAAGAGTTATCATTTATTATCACTATCTATTCAAAGAAATGCATATTTCTACGATATATGCAACAATGGGGAAGAACTTTATCTTGGCATGTCCAGCAAGTAGAATTATGTAGTATGGCTGGAAAGTCTAGAAAAAAATACACCAAATTTGCATTCATTCAATTTTAAGTTCAACTAATTGAGATCGTGGAATTACTCAGGAATCAATAATCATTGCATAGTGGTTTCGTTATCTCCTTAACATGATTTGGAGTGTCGTCAAATTTGGTCTCATCAATCCTCCAGATTCTTAAAAACATGTCAACACAAGGAATACCCTGTAGACCCAACTGGTAGATAGAAAGTAAACTCGTTTCAAGATGTTGATGTCGTATGTACAATTAAGTGACAGATAAGCCTTCAGAACTCATACATAATATGCAACGTTAAGTTGGGAGCTTCGTCTAGACAATTAACCAAGATATTTCAGTCAATATGGGAAATTAAAAAAATTTCTGTGTTCTCAGATAAAGAAATATGCTCCACAACTATCAATAGAAATTATGATTCAAGTTTTATGTCAAATTCAAGCAATAAAAGCGGTGACTTCACAGCCCATTTGATGGTCTCAACATCTCAATTTTCCGAAATCCAGAAACAGAATTGGAGCACGATGTCGTTTCCAGTTAAAATAAAATTAAACTCAATGTGTTTGTTCCTCAAAACTTTATGCAACAAAGTGAATAACTATACTACCGTATTTTTTTAAGAAAAATTGAAATATTGTAAAACTAACTGAGTGGTTGATACAGAGCCTGACATCCACGGTTAACAGCATTCATGCCTCTTGTTCAATGCCAAAAGAAAACTAATTGAAGGAGAGAAGTTTTTGAACTAAAATTACTTTCTACCAATTCCTCTACTATAAATATATTTAAAGCTAAAATAACGACAATTTTACTATGTGGTCTTAGGGGAAGATCTGTTTGTTCTTTCGTCGTTCGTGATGTCACTCGTCTAATTATGTTTGACTTTTTTAATAAAGCTAATTGACATTAAACATAGTACACAATCTTATTGATCTTCTAATTTACTTCAGAGTCAATACTAGATTCTTCTAATGACTTTCACTATCCCTTACAACAATCCTCAGCAATAACTTAGATACATATATTATGACTTTACTAAAGAGATTCAAATCCATAACTATTACAATGGACGATACACTTTCTTTCAGCACAATCTGTCGCATCAAATAATTAAAAAAATTTATTTCTTTGAAGCAAAAGTACGAAGATTACCAAATGATAAATATTGTACTAGAAAAGCAAATTAAAATATATAATGCAGCAGGAATTCCGCAACGATCCAAAAGTTTTTAGTCAGAAAGGTAAGTGGAGGTTGAAGAGCATTCAGTAATTACTGTGGCTTAAATTCCTTCACTCAACTCGACGAGCATCACATCTCATTTCTATTAGCTTTATAAGTCACTTGGAAGGATGTATACTTTCAACACTAGGCCTTTTGAGCAGGTTTACCATCAAATATAGGTGTATGTAGTGAAATCTGTTACTTGCACTCCTTTCGGATTATTTGAGCTTTCATGCATGGCTTTTGACTTACAAAATGAGTTCCAATATCTCAACATTTATTCTACATAAACGATATTTTAATAAGATCCCGTAAGAAAGAGGATTAAAATCAATATTCGAAATAGTTTTAAAGATATTTCAGCAAATCTACCTTATTTTTAAAGTTGAAACATGTGTATTTGAACAATCAAAAGTAAAAAGTGTTGGTCATAAAATATTTCTAAGTGGCAAACCCGTTCAGAACCAGACGATTTTTCCAGTTAAGCCTAACTTCATTTAAAAATTCATAAAAATTATTACTGTAATAAAATATAGCGAAATGTATTGTTAATAATCATTCTAAATTTCATAAATTCCAAATTAAGATCAGACCAATATCATTAAGACTCTCAGAATGGGTCAAACATAATCTCAAATTTGATACCATGTTCCCTGACGTGATCACACATATGTGATCATGGTCCTGAACGGGTTAAAAATTACAAAGATGAATCAAATACATAGAAGAATTTCAATGATTCAAAATCCATAACTTCGGAACAATTCAGAAAATTCGAAGATTTCTTGATATAATAAATTTTTATAAGAAATTCTTTTCCTACTCCACTAAAGGTTAAGCAAGCTTAAATATCACTTTAGAAAAGGCAAAAAAAAAATGATCGTATGGAAATTGTTTGAATAGGAGATGCCTAGCATTGTTTAATCTCTGTAAATACTAGCTGCAAACATGGTCTTCTTAGCATACCTTCTCCCTTAAAAAGCCTTGAAATGACGGTAAATGCTTTAGAGCAGATTACAATTGCGGTGGTTTAAAAACATTAAAATATCTGACAAACATTTGGATACTTTTCAGTAAAATTAAACGTGGTCCAATAGATGTAAAATATAATATAAATAGAGAACTATAAGCTGCTTAACCCTTTAATAAAACATTTTCCAAAATCTTCCTTAGATTACGCGCTTATTAGTGTGAATTGGAATATGGAATCACATTTTATGGAGAAAATATAAGATTGCTGGAAATTTCCTGTAAGACCCAACGATAAAGCATCAATTAGAATTTGTTCAAAGGCTCTAAATAATTATTTAAGATTTTCGGTCTGCACCATTCGCCAATCACTCCATTTAAAATTAACTTGTTTTTAAAGACCTGAATGATTGTTCTCACATTTTCCTTTGTATCGATAGTTATCATCGAAATATTCAATTGTCATAACAAGACCTTTAAAAGAAATCAAATACGAAAAACATTTTCGCCTAAGAATAATTATAAAGCAATTAATATATCGTGCTGCTCCTGTATCAAAGAAAAATTTCCTTGATATGTTATACTTTAATTATAGAAATCTCTGATATATAGCAATCATATGCATAATACTTATATAAAAAATATTAACCATCACTTTTAGTCAAGACCACAAGTCCTACACTTTTCACATAGATGCCTCATCAAATACACTTCTTTCAAGAATTTTGTGTACCTTGACATTACTCCATTTGTACGCTTTGTAAAAGATTACTCCATTCCTTTTTATATAATTTCGTCATTCAAGCAGTCTGCGTTTTCCTTTTCCTCTAGTTTTTTTGCAAGCATTCGTCCAAAGAAATTCAGTTACCCTTCATTCTTAATAATTCGATTCGTATCTTATTGTTATACTTGATTCATCAGTTAGTCAACCACCAAAATATTTTAGCGATACATTTGCATGAGATACTATTTTTCAGTAATAGTTATAATTAATGTTTTATTACATAGTTATAGACTTCTATAACAAATAATTATTTTAAAAGTTGATCTTTTTCTTATCTATTAAAAAATAGTGTTAGTTTACCAAAATCTCTTGTTTTCTGACTACGGATCAGTATCTGTAAATTTTAATTTTAGGATATATTTTTCTTTAATGTTATATTTTATGATTTACGGCTTTCTTCATACACAAATTTAACTTTTTTATAAGATAGTTATAGATACGATTTCTTATTTACCATAATTGTAACAACCTTTCCTACATTCATATGAAAATTTAATATGTTTTATAATATGAATTCAATTTTTCTTTAAATAATATTCTATAAACATTCTGAATAATAGTTTCTCATCTCCAACACAATAAAAATACGAGATCGTTAATAATGTTTCTTATATTAAGCTATCTATTTTGTGCATAATTTTATCAAACTCTACGGCATTACGACTTTCATAATGCAAAAAGCCCTGATTTTTAAAACAACAGCTCTTTTATCCTGTATGAAATTAGTTTAATTATAAATAAAAAAAGAAAAGAGTTTATAAATTGAAAATAGGTAGTCTCATTCCTGAGGGGGAAAAACCCTATTTAACAGTGTAAACATCATTTTTAAAAAAAACTGTGAGTTTAAAGTGCGGGAAAAAGATCATTATGAAATGTATATAAAAGAAACTGTCAGAATTTTAATTTGTTTGAGCTTACAAATATAAAAAACAAAAGAATGATTTTTTTTATTTGAATTTTCAGTAAAATAGCTTTTTTAGGAAAAACAGAATTACTTCAGGATCGATGACAAAATTAATTAAATTATTGAAGTTTTTTCGGAACCAAAATTATTTTTTATATAAAACTAATGACTTCTAACTTATATTTTAAGACAGTATTTGCAAGGAGAACATAAAAATTAATACCCAAACTTTTTTCCTCACAAAGCAAAAAAATAAAAGTGTTAAATGATTTTTTAAAAAAAATCCAACAAGCTATTACCTCTATTATAAGATGGAAAGAAAAGCAAATTAAAAAAAAAATTTGTCAAAGGACAACTTGGAAATCAATAAAAGCAGAAGGTTAGTGACTGAGATATGATTAAAAAATAGATTACCTGGAAGCAAAGAAGAAACATCTCAACAAACTGATGAAGGAAAGGGGAAACAAAATTATCCGATTAAATTATACAAAATTTGAAGAATTAAGAAAAGATAAGAATGTTGTATATGAAAATGCCCTACACATAAAAATGAAAAATAGCTTAAAAATATTTGTGTACATTGAATATGTGATGTTTTTCTTTTGTTGTGGTTCATTTCAGTTGATAATTTTGAAAAAAAGAGAAGTTGAACAAATAGAGATTTTTATTCATTTTGCGTCATACTTTAACTATTTACATAGAATGTAATTTGAAGGTCCTTAACAAAGTTTTATTAATGAAAAATCATTATTTTAACATTTTAATTGTTTATAAAGACTCAATGAAGTTTTTTTATTTACTTCCTGTTAAATCTTAAGTCAATTCTGCAGGAACTCTCAACATTATCAGCTTTCTTTACTATCAGTATATTTTATGCCCTAAGGAATCGTAAGAAAAATCTCTACAATAAAAAGAATATAAAGTACGCTTAGATAACCTATCACTTATGTAATTGCAGTCTAGGATTACAGTCAATAATTTATCACGGATGACTCATCTGATAAAGTAACGATAAAGCTCTTTCAAGTGATTGGAAAATAAAAATTACATTCAATACATGAGGTAGTACATTTTGTATATTGCATTAATTAGATACTTTGTTTGTATCTTAAGCATTGTTTGCATCCAGAAATAGATTACCTCAACATTAAAACGTCCCAAAACTCTTTACTTAACATATTTGCAAATTTACATTTCTAGATAAAAAATTAAGGAACGTATTCAGTATTCTTTTCAATAAATGTTTAATAAATTGGTATACAATGATAAAATTTCTTACCCTAAAGAAGAATGCTAAATTAATTTCTTTAAAAATATTATGCTGTTATAGATTTTTTATTATAAATAACAGGTTATTTAGCATTATTCTAATATTAAAAAATTAGTAGCAGTAGCTTAATTTATGTAGTAGTAATTTCTTTAAAACATAATACACCTTTTAAATAAAATTACTGGAAAAACAATATAAATATCTTACATACTTTTATAACATGTCTAAAGTCCCTACCAATGATTTAAATTCTATATATTACAAAAGTAATATTTATATTCTTAATTTTTAGTGTTTTGGTATATGTATACTTAATACCGATCACATAAGCAACATTGCAGGGAACTAAAATAATTTCTATTACAATTTGCAGAAAAATACTGATAAATTATACTTAACAAAATAGTATATTAATATATATATATATATATTACTTTAGCATAATGATTTTGAAAATTTTTGATCTATGTAGACTTCCCCCCCAAAACAGGTGTGAGTTTACTTTACAAACCTTTACAAACATTATACTATAAACAAGACTAATGCATTTGAATGGGAAATAAGTTTATTTTTGATAATGAAAGTAATTCAATAAGCTAATGTCGTTTTTTTTATAATTAGAAATTATTCAAATGTACTTTCATTCATTTGAAAAATCCACATCTGAAAACAGTGTCTCAAACACAATTGCTGTAAATGATGGTAAATTAGTCAAAATGAAAAAACTAATCATCTTAACTATTACATAAATAACGTTAACTCCATCAGTTCGTTAGTTTCTTTGTAACAAAGAACATATTTTTCTCACAAGAAATTAATTACAAACAGTACAAACACTTATTCGACACTATCCATTCATTATGGTATCTTATACCAAACAACGCCTTTCCCTGTTAGAAATAGGAAGTCAAACTCTGAAAGTAATCTTTTTCTAACTCTTGTTGACAAGGCAAACACTGAAAGTTCCTGATTCATAAAGAAAATGTAACGGAGATTGTTTATTAAATCAAGACAAATGTTCCTTATGTTATCCAATTAAATGAATTCGATAGGATCTTTTTCTATGTAATGTGTTTCCAGGAGAAAATCCTGCGTCGTATTCAAACCAAATACTTATATAAACAATATAGATTTTTCAAGACATAATGTATATAAACGAACGGTAGTTCTTTGTTTTAAACATTATATTCATAAAATATCTGATAACTTTATATCAGTACATATATTTATTTCTACTTCATTTAGGATTATTTAAAAAATTATTATTAAAAGCGGAATAAATATTGATTAATTCAAAAATTTTTTTTTAAATATCCAGTATTTTTAATTATATATGAAGACACTTTTTAAGCAGAAACTAATTACATGTTCTTGTTGTTATGAAATAATTATTTTAAATAACCTTACAAAATGTAACGAAATTTCTCATTCAGATTCAATTAAATATTGATTTGTTAATATGAGTAAGTTCTGTTAAATAAAAAATAGGATAACTCATCATGTTTAAAAAAAGATTAACCCTTTTTTAAATATTATTTTATCACTTCCTATTTTTTAAAGAAATTTTGTAACGTACATTTTTTCATCAGCTCCACATAAATAGAAAAACTGCTAACCAAGTTTATCTTTTACCTAGCGAGATATAAAGTCATATTTTCCTCATTTCCATGCATTTTATAATGGAGTTGAATATCCAAATGGTTAAATAGTATTTAAAATGATAATGGTATATATGTTATTATTTATATAACCAGTTCATTAAAATTTTCTATTGCTAACAATAATTTTTTATTCCCCTTCATCTATTATTTTTGCTTTTTAAAAGATACTTTCTTTTAAAAAAAATTTTAATTTTTCAATTTTTGCGAAATTTCTTACTAAAAACGCCTCACTATTTTTCTCTGATAATTGCAAAATGAAAAAAGTTTTAATTACAAATAAAAAACGCAAAAAAACCATTATTTATAAGGAATAGTTTAATTTTATTATGCATTTCCTCTTCAGAAATTTATTTAGTTGTATTTCTTTTTGTTTGTCTTTTGAATGCTGATTTAAATATCTCTCTCCGCTAAACATACCACTTAAATATCCGCCTTTGAGCAACTTTCACAGCGTGAAACTAATACCCGTGAAGATCCTAAGAGGTGTAAAGTATATCAAGCCTATAATAAGAAAACACGATCCTGCTACCATTAGCTAGCTGTAAGGATATCTTACCAATCAGGATAGAGCCACTATCCATGTATCCTTTCTTGATGCTCTTTCAAATATAGAATTATATTTTATTTATATTTTAATTTTAATTTTTTTAAATTTGATAAATTTAACTCTAAAAATATAATTATACTGGCATTTGATTTATCCAGTTAACTGAGACGTTCCCGTGTGAGAAAGGGTAACTACGAGTGTCAGGAAAATCGAGCAATGACGAGTATACTCGTCAATCACAGAGTAAATGTCACTGTTAAAGTATTGGATCAAAAAGATGTTTTTATTTTATAAAATTGCCAATTTTATAAATAATCCTTATTTATTTGGTTAACATAAACATATATTACACATTTTACTCGAAAAATGCAATAAAAGTTAAATACATATTAAGGTAAGAATTTAAATTCCTCCTGTGTAGTGGTATTCACCAAAACGGGTTACTGTACATAATGGGACTTTGCAAATAGAACAGTAATGCTTTTCCGCCTTTACCTTACGTTTTGTAACAGTGTGATCACCTTTGCGTAGGGCTGTTTGTCCTACGGGCCGGTGCCTACTTAGACGCATGAGTTCATCTTAAATTTTTCATATTTTTTATTTATTTGTTTTATTTTGACCTAAGCTCAAAAATTTTCTAAACATTTTGAAATTAGAGAATATGTTTTTTTTCTCAATTATAATTTACATAGCCCATGGCCGCTTCTTTTTACGCATAACGAGTATGCACGTCATGACACAAATTCCTGAAACTTCTCCATGACAAGTATACTCGTAAATCACAGTTAACTCCAATTAAGTTATAAAAGTAAAATTACGAAAAAGAATTTTAAATTGAAAACATAATGATTAAAAAGACGAATAATTTCAGTATATAAGTACTAATTATGATAATTTACCATAGAAAAAGTAATATCGAAAATCAAATATTCCATGAATTTTTTTTGTACCTAAATAAAGCTATATACCTTTAAAGAGATATTTTTTAAAAATATATTAATTAAAATACATATTATCTATAATTAGATATTAACAATTTCTAATTACAAATAATAAATTATCTTAATATCAACAAAATAACTTAACCATTTCGTATCTAAAGACTAGAAAAATATCTTATATTCGTTTTCATTACGCAAAAATAATTCCTAGCATAACGTGAAGATATAATATCTGTCTTTACTTTATGAAAGCAAATGTTTTCACGTGTTATGATTTGTTTCGTCTTTAGATAAGATGACTCAGAAGAAAAAGAAGTTATATATCTACAAATGTCAAGTATCTGAAAGAATAAGGCCTCGTCGAATTTCCATTTATATTCTTTTCTGTGTGACATTGATTAAGCCATGTTTATGTAAAAATACCATGCTGAGGATAGTGTAAAGGTAAAAACCATCAATGAAATTCATGCTGCAAGAGACAGTATAAAAGGAAGAAAAAAAAGTAGTCATGTCATCTGTTTATGATGATTAAGAGGAAAACCTTGCAAAAGTAAACAGAATGTCTCCACGAAGCCTATCTCCACTCTTCATCTTTTCTCAACCACTGCGCTTAATGGGTGATCGGTTTATTTATGAAAAAATCGGTCTTTCCCTAGTGCTTCTACTCAAGGACGTCAGCAATGGTCTGATATATTTCGACGTTGCTGTGGAAATGGCCTAAAAGGTGATGATTATGTAGGATTATAGGACTTGGGAGAGTCACTTTTCTCATCAAGTGGACTATAATCGGATTCGGTATTGATATTTTTACGACATCTTGATGGAAGTATTTTGTCCAGAGATGGTGATATTTCTCTTCATTGGTTAAATAAAGAAAAAAAATTGTAATTGTATTAGTAGGTTCGTAAAGCTGCAATTACATTTTCAAAATAATGGATTATTTGTATTTGTATTTCTTTAAGAAATAAATGTTAGAAGTATTATATATATATATTTAAGACTTTTGACTGGAAAATTTATTGAAGCTTTAAAAACTTAAAAAGAGATTTATGAAATGCAATAATTAAGTTTTTTCTTGCAAATTATAAAACATGATAGTTATTGAAGATACAAATATATTTGTATGATACACAATAATTATATTATAAGTTGTTATAACAGGACAAAAAAATTCATATATGTGAGTCTGAGTACTTCATTTAAAGGTCAAAACATTTTTTATAAATTTTGACAAACTTGCACTGTTGTTTTATCTTAAAATGATTTTAATATATAATAAATGTATATTCTAAAAGATTTCATAGAAGCTATACGATGCCAGGTTTATTGGAAAGTTCTATTCATTTTTAGAACAAAACAAAACAATAAATTGTTATACCTTTGAATAAGTTTAATTGAATAATGGAATTGCCATCATTATTTATGACATATTTCCAGCATAATGGCAATTTTGACATCTTATTTTTTTCAAAAAAAAATATGGCTAATCCCTATAGGGGAAAAAATGAGCCAGTGCGTGCATGATATTTTCTTCGTTTTTGAATATTTTGCCATGAAAACAATTTTGTAAGGATGTAAACAAAATATAAACGGAGAGTGCTAGGTCCGGGAAGTATGGTGGATGTGACAGAATTTCCCAGCATAGTTTTTCTAGTTTCTAACAAATTCCCGAAGTAGCATGTGTCCTTTCATTATCATGAAACAGTATGGTGTTCTTCCTGTTGAACATCATCCATCCCTTTCTTGGAATACTGCTTTTAAATTATTCAATTGCTGATAGTTTCTATCCTAGTTTTGTTCTTCGTTTGGTTTCAACATCCTACAATATATTAGTCCTCGAATGTTTCACGATATACAAAACATTTTCTTATTCAGGCTCAACTTCGGTTTTGAGATGGAGGGGGCAGGAATTCTTGGTTTATATACAATGTGTTTTTTTATTACAATATTTTCATAAGTAATCCAAATTCATCCAAATTTATCATCCAGTCAAAAAAAAAAGGTTCTATTTTGTTCTGTGCAAGCAGGGATGTGCATATGATGACACTATCATTCAAACTCTTATTTAATTTATGCGATACCCATCTCGAGTATTTCCATACCAATCTTAGTTTATGAATATGATACGAAATAGTTTGTTGAGCTGAATCTAGCCTTTCCAAAATCTTCGATGTAGTCGATCAAAGATGGTCGCCCATATGTTGGCTCATCAGAAAGGTCGAAAGAAACCTACTTGAAATTTTCTATATACGTCCAATCAGAAACTGTACTTTTTCCAAACACTTTAAATAAATTCCTACATGCTTTTGTAGCATTTCTTCTTTGTTGAAATTCGTACAAAATACAATCGCAAATGAATTTCCTAAGCATCTATGTGAACACTATCACATCTCACTTAATACTGATATGAATTATATTCCTTTCAGTTCATTTTATAGGGCAGAATGTATGCATTAAGTTCTAAATAGAAAGAGCCAATTGTGTGGCAAATGAATAAGCTCTTTTTTGTCGAAATTTGTCATAACCGGAACCGACAGAACTTTACGGTATGTCTAATATTTTGTGAAATCATCGTACTCACATATTTGTACATCGTTAATAATCACGCTTATTGCAGATAAGTATATGATTTAGAAACATTTTAATTGTGTACTAAAGCGTTCACTTTATTTTTTTTTAAAAAATTGCTTGCAATTATTTACCAACCGTTACATACTCCAGAATTTTATTTAATTGTTGTTTATTTAGTTTCTTCCTAAAACAGTTTTTGTTTTAGTGGATAATAAATATTTTTTACCTAATTTTTAAAGCTAATGAAAACATAAAAGAAGTAATTCATTAAATCTGTGTTCTTACAAAAAATACCTTTACTGTAAAAACAAGTTTTTTGGATATGTATATTTAATTTAGTCATAAAAACTTTATATAAATTCAATATAAGTAACAAACACCAATCTCTTAATTTTTCACTATCTCTTTTACATTTTTTTTAAAAATCAAATGCGATTAAAGTTTAAAATTTTTAACAAATAGACAAAAAATGGTACAAGGCTTAAAATATAATCATATAAATATATCCCGAAAGAGGAATCTTTCTTGTGATGGTGAATAATTTCCACGAAATTTTATTTAAATTCTAATAACATGATTTTCCACGTTTTTTCATTTATCTGTAATTTAATTACCAGTCTGTGAAAAGCCAATAGAATTAATAATTACAAAAGAACACTTAGGAGAAAGAAAGAAAATATTCCCTTGGATAAAATTAAACGAAAAACTTTTGAAACATGCAACAGCACTAAAGGAATTTAGTGTGTTAAAATAAATGTCCACCAAGGATTTCATTCGCTATTCTGGAATGAGAACAAATTGAGTCAATTTGTCTACAGAAAAAAAGTGCAGTCGGTATCTAAATGGGGCCTTTCTTCAGTTAACTTTTAAAAATAGACTGTGTAGTGAAAATCCTATCTCTTTAGATAAAAATTTTAGGTTAAATAAAAGTGAAATACATTTAAAGAGAAGCAAAAGAAAAACAATAATTTCTACATTATATTTTTATAGACAATTCAAAAAACTTTTAAAAAACAAGTCTCAATGCACCTTTAAGCTAAAGAAAAGGGAAAAAAGAATTTAAAAAATTACTTTTGCTGACTTCTAAGGATTTTTTACCTTTATTTCCTCTGTAACTACTATTTAAAATCAATGAGTGGAAAGTAGTTTTCAAAATTTCTTATTTAATTGTACTATTACTTTCTATAAATTCTACATGCTTTAAAATATAATGTTTAAAATAATGTATAGACACTAAAAATGCGTTATTTGGAGAATAAAATATGTTTCTATATCTTTTAGTTTTATTTCAAAGATAATTTTCTTTAAGTATCTTCAACTTTAATGAAAAAATTATCTTTCAGCAACCATTTAATTTTATAAATTAGATCTTTTTTTCAAAGTTTTAATCACACATTTAATTCAAATTACTTTTGTATTATGCTTACTGTTATGCTTTTTAATCCCAATTTTTCTTTGATATACAAATTCACTACACGTATTATAAAATTTATATATTTTTTTAAAACTGTCCTTCAATTAGAAACTATTAGCTTGATATTTCTAATAATTAAAACAATTTAATACTCTCTTATTTACAACATGTCCAAAAAAATTCAAATTTGTTTATTGTAATCCAAATATGCACTAAAAGTATAACAAATTTAATACAAACATAATTAAGAACTTATAAAACAAAATTTTTTAAAAAAAGTTTTCAGCTTTTTAAAATTTAACATTTTTTTTAATGACCTGAATATTTAATACACTTTTTTTGATAAATTTAGATAAAAAAAAGTAACACCTTTATTAAAATTTTTAAAAAAACACATTAAGTTATAAAAAAAATGTTTTAAATTTTTGAAGGAGTTAGTTTATTTTCTCTTTTTTAAACTTACATTAAAGTAAAAGAAATAGATTTCGTGAATACTTGAAAGTATAAGCTCATTAAAAGAAGTAATATATTCAGCATTAATAGAAAAAGTACTATTTACTGAAAAATGTCTCTAGATTATCGAATTTTTACATGAGATGTTAAACACTGTATGTCGATTACAAACAAAAAAGAACAAAATCGGATAAAGTTAATTCAATTACACATTTTAACAAAAGCAACATTTCTTTTTTTAAAAAAAAAAATATCAAGCTCTTAACAGAACAAATCAATTGTTTACACTGAAAAATTAAAAAGGTCTTGTGTTTTTTATTTATTTATTTTTTTTAAAATAAAATAAAAATCTGTAATATTTATTCTTTCCTTTTATAAGATAATTTTTCTTAGGGTTTTTAAATAAAATATTAAGCCGTCTAAAAATATCCATTAGACAAGCATTCTGCATGTGTTACAGATGTATTTTTTCTGCTTACTACTTTTTAATGTATATGAAAAAATTATTCCTATTGACTTAATGCATCTTTATGTAAATAAACACTTAAGCTTTTACATTTAAAAAAGTGTTCTTTTCATTTAAAAGCGTTAAGATGTTCAAGAATAACTTTAATATTTTTCTATGTATCTTTCTTCAACTGAACTGTTTTCCATGCTTTTTTAATTCATTAAAATTTCATTCAGCTTAGAAATCCGAAAAGATAAAATTTCGTGTACGTATATTCTCAGTATTGTATTAGGAATTTTACTTCCAAAAAGAAATAATCTATCACATATTTCTCCATTTTTTATAAAGGATTTATTTCTCCTCACATTATTCATTTCTCTTCAAGAAGATTATAAACATGGATTAAAAATTAGTTCTAAGTTTACAGAATAATCGAGCTATGCGATATCAGAGACTTCATATACAATATTTTTCAAAAAAGCCCATATACAATATTTTTTTAAAAAAAAGCCCATATATTTTTTTAAAAAAGCCCATATTCAATATTTTTACATAAAACCTTTTTAAAATTTGGGAATTAAAAATTCAACTAAAATAATTTTTAATGTATCTTTATTTTGAACATGTTAGAATATGAATTTAAAAATAAAATTTTAAAAAAATTAAATGGTTTTGTCAGTAATACTTACAATGACGAAAATTTCATAAAATATTTACATTTTTGTTCTCTTTTTGAAATATTTAATGGGAAAAAAACATAGATAATTTATTTTTTCATACGTAAAGAAAACGTAATGGAAGTTAGAATACACACTTGCAAGTAAAACGTTCCAATAACATTTAACATTAAATAAATATCCCAGAAACTTTTGCAACAAGAGAAAATTCAGAGAATGTTGAATCCTAAAGGCGTGAGGAAAACATGTTTTGATAACGACCCTTTCTCTTAAATGGTAAACTTTAACGAAACAATGTGCAATGAAAAGCGTTTCCTGCCTTTGCATTACGGAATTACCCAGCCTAACAGATGGGTCATTTTACTAAGTGAAGTAACATTTCTGATAAGAGTATTAGCATTTAGGTTGTCAAGATCAAAGCTACAAGAGGTTGGAGCCCAGATAGTGTAGAGGACTTTGAGAGCTTTTGATCCACAAATTCTCTTCGATAGTAATTGGATATTTCAAGAGATTACATTCAGTTCAAATCTGTGTTCACTTATTATGAAGCATAGCCCTATGACGATTTTCGGATTATTTGTTAAAATTTAGTATAATAAAGATTTTCGATATTAAAAAAAATGTACCACGTGACCAAATACACTTTGGGATTAAAGAGGAAATATATATATATATATATATATATAGTATTGTAACCTTGCACTCAAACAGTATGGTTTTTTACTTAAATATATCATTAATTAACTATATTATTAGTTAACCTTTATAATTATGATTTTACAAGGTAAATTGATGTTGTACAAAATATTTCTGTAGTTAATTTATATATTGAATGGAAAAAAAGAAATATACATTATTTTTCGGTAGATGGCTGTAGTTAGTGATTGATATCACGTAAAGTATCGATCAAACGATTTCAAATTTATGCTTGTTGGAAAAGTGACATTTTGGAGTAAAAAAATACTTGTGCTGTTTTTTGTTTGGTTCATTCAGTTATGAGTTACAGGGTGTTAAAAATTAATGACAACAAAGCGAGAATTCATTCATTTTACAGTTTGATATAGGTGAAAATACAAGCCAGGGGACATAAATTGTGAATGGTTTTTATGGTGTCGATGCTGAAGCAATCCATTGCGTACAATTTTTGTTTCGTCGATTCCGTCCAGGTGTGCTCGTCGTTGAAAATGTGGATAAAATCACAGAAGTGATCAAAGTTAACTCGCATGTGAGTAGTCTTAGCATCCCCTAGAAGCTAACTATCAACCATAAAGCAGTTATAAAACTAAGCTTGATGTTTGGATCCACACAAATTATCACAAAAAAAAGAGGGATTGAATTTTTATCTGCAAAACTTTGCCCAAACGGAATAAAATCAACCCATTTCTTAAACGATGGTAAATGGAGATGAGAAATGGGTCACATACAACAACATTGTACGAAAATGATCGTGGTCAAAGCTCGGGGAAGCAGCTCAAACGGTAACCGAACCAAGAAAGCTCTGATGTGCATTTGGTGGAACTGAAAAGGAATAATTTATTATTAGTTGCTTTCATTAGATCAAACGCTAAATTAGGATTTCTATTGTCAACAATTGGACCTTTTGATACCAGTTATTTACCAGAAATGGTCAGAATTGTCCTACAGAAGAAGTGCTATGTTCCATCACGACAACGACCGACAATACACGTCTATAGTGACATACCAGGAGCTTCGGGAGCTAGGTTGGGAAATTTTGATGCATCCACCATATAGAGCCTATCAGGCACCAAGTGATCACTTCCTTAGTGATACGAAATTGGCATCAAGAGAAGATTGCGAAAATCGACGACTAGAATTTTTCGCCTATAGGGACCAAGAATTCTATAAGAAAAGCATTTTAAAGCTACCTTTAAAATGGCAACAAATAACAGAGCAAAACGTTGCGTGTTTGACCGAAATTGTTAATCCAAAACATGTTAAAGCCCTGAAGTCCACGTAAAAATAATTGATTTCTTTAATAATGGATTTTAAATTCAAATCCTTCATTATTCATTTCAAAATAATTTCATTTTTTGTATTGCTTTTGTAGAAACCTGTACTAATTTACACGGATAGAAAAGTAGAAAAATTATTTTTGTATAAATTTATATGTTATATAAATTGAATATGATATCGCTTTCATTTTATAATACTAATAGAAACTAGGTTTTGTAACAATTTTAAAAGCTATTCATTTTTTAATCATTAACTACCAAAGATTGCTTTTATATTAAGTAAATAGGATTGCGTAAAGTTTTAATTATTATTTCAAAGTAGCCTAGATATCTACGAAATAAATAAGAAATTTATCCTGCAAATAAATTGATACTTATATATGCGTAATATTTCAAATTACAGCAAGTATTTTTGATTTGTTTGGTTTCGAGAAGACGTAGTTGAAGTAACAGGCTCTATGGAGAAGATGAAGTATCGTAATGTGATTAAATTTTTTCAGGTGACAGAGCTCGATAAATCAACGATGTCGTGACTCTTCTTTTAGAAATAATATCCCGTCATAGACCAGTTGAGAAGTGGGAGAGAAATTTTCTAACTGTCCCATACAATCTGATTTTGGGTACAGAAAACTATACCAGAACCGTACTTCAATGATGCAAGTATGCTGTATTTTATGATTATTCACTCCTTTTTAGAGTTAAATACGGAATAAACCAGTTGAAAGAAATGTTGTATTATTTTGAACAAAATGAAGAAGACATTGATGGTCATTTAGTTCTATGAATTGGATGAATCTTGAATATATAAATATGAATCATAGATCAAAAAAGATAAACAAGAAGTGCAATTACATCAACTAGCTTCTCCCAAGAAAGTTAAATTGCAGAAGTCTGAAGGGGAGGTAGTACTGCCAGGAATTTAGGACGGTCTTGGTGTAATTATAGCATACTTCCCAGAGAAGTGTCAGAGTATCACTAAAGCCTATTACTGCTATTTGTAGAAAATCATAATATACTAACCAAAACACTCCATGGTACGATTATAAAGACAGACATATTCTTTTAGACAATGCATCTGCTCTTTTTTTAAGTGCAAATGAGAAATGAAATTTATTTGCAAAATTATTCTATTTTCCAGTCTCAAATTCTACACTCAATCTTGATTTATCTTGATATAAAAGGTGCTTTTGATAACGCATGGTAGCCTTGCATTCTGAATCTTCTTAAGAAAGCGAAAATTCTGAAAATTCCGAATTTTTATCATTATTAATGATCTTCTAGTTAAACTTAATGATCTTGCCTGCTGTGAAACCATAGCTTTTGCTGATGACATTTTAATTTGTTTCCAAGGTAGGGATCTTCCTGCGACTTTCCTACACGCACAGGAAACCTTGAACCTCGCTTCTGATTGGTCAAAGAATTTTAAATTGGATTTTAATCCTGTTAAAACCAGAGTCATGGCTATTGAAAAACGAAAAATTGCTATGATGCATTTCAGCTGCATCTCGATGGTACCCCTTTGACTATGGTAAAACAAATGAAATATCTTGGGGTTCTTCTTGATGCTAAATTTTCTTGGAAGCAGCACTTAAATTACATATCAGAGAAATGTGACAAATTGCAGCGTGGACTAAAACGCATTGCACGCAACTCGTTCGGTATAAATTTCAACGTACATTCGCTCATTTATAAGCAAGGAATCGAACCTTTCATTGTGTATGGTTCTAGAGTTTGGGGTGAGGCACTTAAAAGGAAGATGAATTCTAAATATCTGCGACGCATACAAAGAAGGATGCTCTTGCGGGTCATTTGCGGTTATCGTACCATAAGTTACAAGTCAGTTTTTGCTATTTCTGGATTCCCTCCAATCGACATTGCTATTCTTCATAATATTGCTTTTAGGGAAAATCTCGCTGCTTCTTCCATCTCTAATTATGATTGCACTATGTCTCCATTTTTTCTCCCTCATCCTTCAGAGAGGAATTCCATCAATATTGTAAAGCACGGTGAGAAAAATACTGATGATTTCCCTGTTATTTGCTATGCTTATGGTAGTAAAATTTCTGGCAGAGTTGGTTTCGCTTTTGTTCTAATCAGGAGTGGTGTCGAATCCGAGCACTTTCTATTTAGAATTCGTGATGAATGCACAGTTTTTGTAGCTGAACTTTTATGTTTAAACTTCGCCATTAAATAGATCACTGAACAAAATAGTGTATCAGACTATCTCATCTGTACAAACTCTCTTTCCTCCTTGGATTCTCTTAAGTGTATTTCTTCATCTAACAACATAATCGTCGAGATCCAAAAGCAACTTAAAATCCTAAAAGATAAAAAACATCTCAATAGATTTTGCATTTGTTCGCGGACACACGGGCATTTTTGGAAATGAGCGGGCCGATTGGCTAGCCAAGGCTGCAACCAAGCGCAAAATTGACATTGCCGTTAATATCCCTAAGTCATTTTACAAGAAGAGTATGAGGGAAAGAGAATGGTGAAGTCTTGGAACCAAGAATATCTCACATCAAATAATGGGAGCGTAACAAAGAAATTTTTCCAACCATTAATAAGAGACTATCCGGCCATCCATTTTTATACTAATAACAAAATAACCCAATTTCTAACTGGCCATGGCAACTTTAAAAGCTACTTGAACAAATTTAATTTAGTTCCGTCATCTTTCTGTGATTGCGATATTGGTGGCGAGGAAAATGTAGAACATGTGCTCCTTCTGTGTTCCAAGTTTGATAGAGAATGGAATATCCAAAGACTGGCCATTCAAGGGACTTAATGTAAATTGGCCTCCGAATCTTCCTCAACTGCTTTCCACCAGAAGTACTTTTAAAAAGTTCAGTGAGTTTGTTATGAGTATTTGTAATGCTTCCTAACCTCAAGGGGTTATTTTTCTTATTTATTTATTTATTTATTTTCTTTATTTTTTTCTTTATTCCTTTGTATTGTGTGATTAATACTTACTTCTGTGAGCCCTGTGTGATACTTTGTGGTGCACGGGGATTTTATCATTGTTTTCAATAAAAATTAAAAAACATTCTCTAATATACTAACTTTCTGAGCATCTCCAACCTCCAAACGAATGTATCTTGCTCGACCAATAGAAAGATTGGATTTCCTCATCTCGCCACCGGCAAAAATTTTAACTCAAAATTCTACTAACTCCCAAGACACATCCGTAAGAGTAGCAGATCCTTGACTGGACGAACACGTATACTCCCAAAGTAACTGCCATTCTACAGAATTCTTCAGTCCCGACCAACTCTTTTAGATGGAATCCTCTCATCGTTTTTCAATTATTCTTGCTCATTCAGTCTGCGTAAAAGCACCTCACTTGCTGACGTTTTCTAGAAATCTAACTTCTATCTATGTCACTCTTCAGTCAAAAGGCCGCCGAGCGAAGTGCTGGGTTCTCTCGGATATCGTGATTGATGACCCCGACATTGTCAAATAGATCAAGTTCGCCGATTGTTAGCCTCTGAATATTCGGTCAACACAGAACCAAATACCAATTTTTCGTATCCATAGTTTTGTTTAATAAAGTTTTTACTTACATCACACATAAAACGACACAAACAACATCTTAGGCTCCAGCAATTTTATTTTAACTTAGCGTGTAAATTAATTCTAATTTTTAACTTTCTAATCCTAATTTGTATCATATCATTATTATAACTATCATGGCAGTTTGAATCGATATTTCAATGCTCAACTCCCAATTTTCAAGGTAAGAGATTAATACCTCTCCGGAGATCAAGTGTCCCAATGTACTTTCTACTAAGAAATCAATTTGTCTTTGATATTTTGTCGCGTCTACCTTGTTTTACTGATCTCCCTTCAAACATTTTTTTTATTCCCAATACTCAAAAATCTTTGCGAAGAGTCAAAGGTGTGACCACACTAATTACGTTATTCAAAAGGTGGTATGATAGTTTTTAACGGCAATCTACAGAGTTCTGAATTGGTTGCATTTGAAAAGTCAAGTGGCCGTGGCTGCCGAATGGTTATGGCGTCTTCTAACACATTATCTATGTCATAGATTCAAGACTTTTCTGCCACTATTCTATTCTAATAAAATTGGTGTCCCTCCATGTAGAAAGGATGTTACACATTATAAAACCTGTGAAGATCAAAGTCCTTAAGTTGGGTTGGTGTGATATGGTGTTTTGATGATTGGGGTACCAGCTTAGGTGTCATTCTATCACTTTCCCGAAGTCTAAAACCGTGAAGATCATCACCAAAAAACCTCTCGAAGCATAGAGGTACTTACCATAGTTAAAATCAATCGTAAGATTAAAAAACAGATGGGAAATGTATAACTCTGGATAGTGACGAGTGTAGAAGCGTTTTAAGGATAGTAAATTTTAATGAAAATTGTTTTTCGATTATTTTTAGTAAAAAATTAAACTTTGTGATATCACGCCGCATAACCGAGAGGGATTTATAACTAAGAAATCAGTACCAGTAACATTTATATTTAGTACAATTTCGTTTATAAAATATGGGCAAATATAAGATATACAATAATAAATTATATATATATTAATGAACATTTTAAGAATTACCACAAAAACTATCTTTATTGCCGTAGTACCAAAACTCAATCACCAATACTAAAAAGATAAGTAGCAACAAAAATTCCGTTACAAGAATACATAGAATTTAGCTCTTAAATGTATTAACTATCAGTCTGTTGTTTTATTAAGTGATACATTCTTCTCATTAGTACAAATTATGAATATTACTAGAAAAAGCAGCATATATCTTAAAATACTAAAATCTATGCAACCTAACACTATTTTCGAAAATAAGAAATGGTATTTCACAAAAGTATATCTAACACATTATTTGGAAAAAAATTACCACAAAATTTTTTCACATATATTACTATATTATTGGTTCATTATAAAGGAAACATTTCAAGACTATTTTATGGAATTGGATTGAGAAAGTTTGAAAATCAATATATTATTATAAGTTTATTGCCAGAATTCCTATTTTCCCTTCCACAATTTGCAACGATAAAATTGTATAAAATGCACTGTAATATAATACCTTCAAATTTAAAATAAGTATACATACACATTTAATAACTGTTGAAGAAGATGCATTAGGCACATTAATTATTACACATCTCATCATTTACTTATACATTTTTTACTTTTATTTTAACAAAAAATGTATCAAAATTATTTTTGTTTAAGTAATCCTTATCACACATTTTCTATTTCAAATCGGTAAAAATGTCCATAATATTTAAACGTAAACTATACTATAAGACTTAAACATTGGAAAAGGTATCAAAGACTTTGTTTGGCTCCACTGTTTCTTAAGTCTCGAGAAACTATTCCTGCAGCTAAACAAAGTGTATATTTTTTGTGCTGAATCTAAATGATTGTCTCTTCAGACACGCAGCTAATTGCCACACAAGAGCACTTATGTTAATCGTATGATATCCAGACTCCAACCGCTCAATTGTACAGTAGCAGGTGAGACTGATGACCACTCAAAGACAGGACAGTCCTCTGCGTCTAGGTGATCACACCGAGGTAATTGCGAGAAGACCAAATTAGTTATAATCTTGATTGCACTTGAATTATTCGGGTAACTGATTACCAGGTCAATTTGGGGATGTCTCTTTGGTCAATAATAACGATTGCTTAACAGTGTACTGGTGACGATATTCTAGTATGTGGTTAGAATAACATTTATTTTAGTTGGTACAAATTTTTCTGACAGGTATTCACTGTAAAGTTTTAATCAGTTTCTATTTCAAAACAATTTTCATTTATTTAATTAATTCATCAGTATTTTGTTACATATCACATGGTAATGACTATTATTAAACTACCGTGCATTCATTGAAGCATGTTAATGAAATTCTATTTGAAAAACCATCGTTATTAGTTCAATTGTAACAAAAGATTTATCATAAAAACTAGATTGTTTTTAAGTTTATATATTTGGTTTACAAATTAATTTCTCGTAATTCATTCGGAAAAAAAAGAGATCAGAGCTTCTGAAACATTAAACTTATAGGATGATTTTTAACAAATAGTTGGATGATTAAAGCATTTTTAAAACTACTGTGCAAAAATTTTTTGTTAGACATTTTATAGTAAATTAAATTATTCTCAAGTAATAAGGCTTTCATTTGTCTTTCTCCCTCAGTGAAGTTTTGTAATTTAACTGTATCCTATAGTGCAGTGCGTCCCAACCTTTTTGTCGCTGCGGACCGGTTTGATAATTTTACCGCGGCTGACCTAAGAGGAGGGAGGGGGCTGATTGTTTATATTTTAGATTGTTTTTTGATTTAATAATTTTATTTTAATTATATTTAAGCATGTATCTGAATAAATTATAGTTAGAACAAAAATGAATATAAAATAATTTAACATGGGATATAAAATGATTTGCATAAAAAATCACACAAATTCGTGAGAAATACACCCACAGGAAATAAAATGGAAATAATTCAATGTTCTTTGTGCGTCTCGTTACTATTTAATCCACAGACTGGAACCAGTCTACGTCCCGGGGTTGGAGACTATGCTATATTATACAGAAATCAAAATTAAAACAGTTTGAAAGTAACATTAAATTGTACTAGGAAGAGAGAGAAAGAGTAATACAGTTCTCTTAAATCTACTTTCATTTGCAAAGAAAACATTAAATATGCTTATCTACCCCTGATCATACATAGGGTAAATTCTACTGTAATCAATATAAGATTCGACATTTCAGCAAAATTTCAACTATTATTTCATTAAAAATTGTGAAAATGTATTTTCCAATGCTGAAATATGGTTACATAACAAAAATTTTATGTATATATATATATATATATATATATATATGCAAAGTATTATATATATATATATATATATATATATATATATAATACTCTTGGCATTAAGACACTCAAATGCTACACAATTATGGCATTAACACATAAGCAGGCACAAAAAAGTAGAATAGTGAAAAAACCACTTAGTGAATATCTTGCTGAAAGATTGGACATTCGGATATTCAGAATTAGTTTTTTCATTTCTAGTTTAATTTTTATTTCATTAGTTTTTTTTAATTTATATAATATTGCTTCTGCATATATAAATCATTATATATAACAGTACGATAAACTTTCATTGAAAGGACACAAAAAACGAATCAAAATCGCATAGAGCCAAAAAATGCCTTCTTCAAATGGTAGAGAGCGTTTTGCGAGAGTGCTATCTGCTGGATTTCAATTGAATTGAACCAAATGCAATTTGAAAGCATTGCTAATAAAAAATGATGGATCTTCAAAACGGTGGTCTGGTACTCTTTTTCTATTTTGACAGGATATGCAATGAAAAAGAGTGACTATCACTAATTAATTACTATCTCTTTACTTAGTTTACCCTGAAAGAGATAATAACCATCGATGAAAAAAATATCTAAGGACAATTTTTAAAACAATAAAAGAAAAACTTAAATTAATTCCACTGTCTTTGATAGAGGAGAGGAAACCGCTTGTTGGTAATCTGGCTTCTATTAATACTTATTCGAATTAAAGTAAATAAATAAATCTTTTGGCATTAAACAGAGAGAGATTTAAGTACAATTTCAGAAAAGAAAAAAACTGAACGAAATTTGTCCCAATCTTGATTCATGATCGTCTAAAAGTAAATAATGTAATCTGCTGAAAAATATAAGCAAAGAATAACCACTGGTAGATAAATGTGCTGTAAAAACTACACGGTGCAAATTAATTGGGAGAAGCATTTTTTTAATTACTGCAAAGCCCCTGAAACAGCCTTAAGTTGGTTTTATCTGTCTTGAGGGTGCATAAAGTTCTTATCTTTGCTATATCAAAGCTGTTTGACTGATTCAGCTTCATTTACAAGCCTTTTCATGTAACAAATGGATGTTATTTTTGCATGCTTTACTTTGTGTAGCAAGCTTTAATTTCATATACTTATAAAACGACATTACTCTGAGGAAACGTGTAAATATTATTACTCTAAAAAATCACATATCTGTGACAGCAAAAGTTGGTGTAGACAAATCAAACACGTAAAGAATTCTGAAAAAAATAATAATTTTTAAAATGAAATGAAAAAGTTTAGCATGGGACAAAAATACAAATCAAAGACTGCCGACAACTATAAGATGTAATATTCAGTGAGAAAACTCATATATATGGGCAGGGTTATACAGGAAATCTGAGATGAGCTGATAGTGAACTTTAAAACCTGAGTATGTCAAACAAACTATCAAGCATCCCCATGAAACAGATGATTAAATGTTTTTTTCACGGCAAGTGGTACTGGAAGTTTAATTTATGTTCAAGGTATGATGAATTTAATCTTATGACGTTGATCAAAGTTACGCGAATGGAGGTAAAGATGATGAAGATCGTTTTTGCAAGGGAATTTATATCAACTCAAACTGTTCTTACAAATTCATAAAAGAAATCTTGACTTTTATTCTGGTTTCGCATCGAATTAATTGCCATAGACGTAGGACTCAATCATTATTACCACTTCTTGTCAATAAGAAAGTCTAGGTTTTATTTGACAGCTTAAATAAAAGTCAACATTTATCTAAATTCTACAGAGATTGAGAAAAAAGGGAACCTCACTATTTTAAATACAACCTCTGACAATAAAGTTCGGTGAATGAAGTCAGAATGGCCGATCTGGCAACATTGACGAAACAAAAATTTGCACATGTGTAGCTGCAAGTGTTGACAGTCTGGCCTTACCGTTGTTCAGTTGAGACTCTTTTGTGCTCCATGTAAGACGTGTTTTACAAAGTACTTGTTAATAACTCTGGTTCTTAACTGAGAACAGGAAAATGTATGAATAAAAGACCTCCTGTTGAACCTCAGAGACTTGTGCAACAACAGGTGACATATTCGTGTCTCGTACTTCAAAACTGCATTATAAAAGGGCTGTCACATATTAAATCTACTAAAGTTTAATGCCCTCAAACTAATCCTATTTTTATTAAGGCTCCAAATTAAGAGATCCCTTTCGAATAATTATTTTATTGGTTTTAGTATTGTATCAGTATGCAACGTGACAGGTTGTTGTAGAATATTAATTATATATCGACTAAGATTAGTGATTGGCATTTTTATTCAATAACCTTTCATTAACTTCGGTTTATAATGTAGTAACGTATTTGCATGTAAAGTTTGATATCAGAACACTGATGTAATTATTGGTATCAAGGGAAAAGGTTTTACTAAAAGTTAATGACACTCGGAGTAGGGACTGTTACACTTAGATATTTCTCTTACTAGTTATCTTATGCGAAAAACGCATTAGAGTCCTTCATACCATTTCGCTGCAGTAATTTCATTTTGCTAATAATATATTAATTTAAAGTAATATTAACTGAAATATTCTAAATAATTCTACTGTAAGAACAGTAGTTCCATTACTGTAAAACTAAATTTCCGGTTTCACTGTAAAGCTTAAAAATGATTTACGCATAAAATATCTCTTATTGTAAAGATAAGTAGGAATTAGCACTAGAGTAATGCATAGTACATTAATCTTTATTAATAAGATTGTTGATTAAAAATTCATTTTAAAAGAGACTTTAATATGTACTCTTTGTTTACAATAATATTTAAAGTACTTAATATAGTTCTAAGTCCTTATATTTCAGACAATTAGAGGTACTCATATTCTAACAAATGCGAATGAGCTTTTTTCTTTGTATATTTATTGCAACGACTTATAAAGTGATAGTAAACGCATTCTCTATTCATCAACTAATGTTATTTTTCTGTCTTTTAATTCTTATAAAATTATTACACATAGAGATTATTTCCATTAAAATATCACAGTAGATTAGATAATTTGCTTTTTAGAGAATAGGTACTTTAAAGAAACATTTAGTTTGAAGTGTAATATTTTCCTTAATATTCTTAACCCTTTCTTTAGTAAGAAAAGATAGAAAAAAAATAATTCAATTCAGAACATTAAAAGCCTATTTTTCCTCATAACCGGAAAGATAAACGTCATCCAATCCTTCATTATAATCTGAAAATTTATTTTCTGGGCAATGATTTAAATGCTTACATATTTTGGTAGGTAAAAAGCATGGATATGTCAGAAAAAAACTCAAACTAACTATACCCATGAGAATTCGATTTTTTTTTCAAGTATAGCCATTCCCTTTTACATTAGATCAACTATAAATCTGCAATTCGAATAGATTTCGTATGTACCGTATGTTTAGCACATCGATTTTTTTAAGTGTATTGTGGCCCCTTCACTATTTTGTCCTTTAAGTAAATTGAAGAGTATCACGTTAGAAACATTAAAGCCTGTATTTTTAATGATAAATGGATTTTACTGGACTTGTAATAATGCGTCCCATTAGAACGAACTATTTTCAATTATTTATGGTGATGAAACCTTGTGGGAGAGTATTTTTTCTGTTCTGTATATTACCTACAATATATCAAAAGGAATTGCCTCGCTTGAGAGATTGTTACAAGAAATAAAATTTTAAAAAATTAGAACATTTGCATGGCTTTTATTATTTGCTTCTGGGTAAAAAAAAAAGAAAAATGTACTATTTTTTCTTGCCTCGAGATAAATTTGGTAATGATATTTTGTCATGTTTTGCTCTTATTAATATCTTTCAATTCATCTTCACCCCTAACGACTTCTAAATTACTACATGGAGATTAATCTCTTTTAAATATATGGCAATATTAAAACTTTTCAATGTCTTTTTTTCTATCCTTATCAAAGGAAATGAAGTAGCTATTTATTTAAGCAGTTTAAGAGAGATAAAAAAGGGAATTATCTCGTCAAAAACTTATGGAAATAAATTATCAAATTTATACCTCCGTTTATCTTTCCATCTAATTTTATTACCATTTGAATAAAGTTTTTATATTTTGGTTAGAGGATGGATTTTAATTAAGTGTAAGAGATTACAATTCTTCCTTTTAACTTCCGCATTTATAAGAGATTATGTATATTTGCATATATATATATATGGAATGCTCTTGTATATTTATGTATATGGGTAATGCTGCAAGACAGGGAACCGTAGATTATACCACACGAAAAATTCCTTCACGTATCCGACAAAGAAATATATGTTTCATTTTCTTAAAAGTTAAATTTTTTATTCAAAGCTATATTTGACTAAAAGTTATTTTTAATTATTTTAAGTGTAAGAAATATTTATTTTTCTTTTAATAACTAGAATAAACTGTTTTTAATAAAATAATTGAACTCTCCCAACGATCGAAAAATTTAATTTAAAAGTAAAAAAATAAAAAATAAACCTTTGCATTTTTTTAAAATAAGTTTCTTATTCCTTATTCTGTCATATCAAAAAACGACGTTTTGGTTTATTGAATTCATTTGACTATAGAAACACACGCAATTAAAACCTACTTTTAAATAAAAGTTTTTAAAATATTGATTTTTGAACTTTAAGCATTGTTAGCAGAGGTTTATAAAACATTATATACTCGAGTTAGTAAAATTTGTATTATTGAATCCTCAGAAGGGAATCTTATTTATCCTACTATCTACTAGTAACTAACTCCTCTGGTATATGTATTTTCTAAGATAGGCATCCCTATCCCTCAGAGCATTGGAGTTATCTGACTGACGAGCAGCTTTATGACCGTCCAATATAATACAGGCCCAGAGCACTACCTCCATAGTGGACCATTTCAACGACGTTGGAAATATGGTACCATATCCTTGCTTCTTTCCGTACGTAAACACGTTGAGAATCAGTATTCAAATTGAATTTCGACTCATTAGTAAAGAGACGCAGGTTCTCTGCTTCTGTTTACAACTCTGATATTGTCTGTGCCATGCTAAACAGGTTTGTGACCAGGAATGAGTGAGATGCAGACCATTAGTCTTCTGGTATATAAAGCCTTCTATTAAACCTACAGTAAACTGTATACCTCGAAACTGAGGTACCAGAAGCGGCTGAGAGTTCATTTGACAGTTGAGTAGCTATCCCTCTCACGTTGTATCTTGCAATTAAAACAAAGTAGCGGCTTTCCTGGTTTGTGGTGATTCTTAGGTCTCCCGTAAATAGTTTTTTTTAAATTGTTCTGGTCTCCAAAAAGCGGTCTACAATACAGAAACTCTCATCTAACAACATAATCATCGAGATCCAAAAGCAACTTAAAAGCCTAAGAGATAAAAACATCACAATAGATTTTGCATTTGTTCGTGGACACACGGGCATTTTTGGAAATGAGCGGGCCGATTGGCTAGCCAAGGCTGCAACCAAGCGCAAAATTGACATTGCCGTTAATATTCCTAAGGCATTTTACAAGAAGAGTATGCGGGAAAGAGAATGGTGAAGTCTTGGAACCAAGAATATCTCACATCAAATAATGGGAGCGTAACAAAGAAATTTTTTCCAACCATTAAATAAAAGACTGTCCTGCCATCATTTTTATACTAATAACAAAATAACCCAATTTCTAACTGGCCATGGCAACTTTAAAAGCTACTTGAACAAATTTAATTTAGTTCCGTCATCTTCCTGTGATTGCGATATTGGTGGCGAGGAAAATGTAGAACATGTGCACCTTCTGTGTTCCAAGTTTGAAAGAGAACGGAATATCCTAAGACTGGCATTCAAGGGATTTAATGTAAATTGGCCTCCGAATCTCTCTCTCTTCCTCAACTGGTTTCCACCAGAAATACTTTTAAAAAGTTCAGTGAGTTTGTTATGAGTATATATTTGTAATTCTTCCTAACGTCAAGAGATTTTATTTTTTATTTATTTTTTAAATTCTTTCTTTATTTTTTTATTCCTTTGTATTGTGTGCTTAATACTTACTTCTGTGAGCCATGTGTGATACTTTGTGGTGCACGGGATTTTTCATTGTTTTCAATAGAAAAAATACAAAAACTTTATTATTTTGAATCACATTTAGTCATCTTGCTACATCTGCTTGGGATAAACCCCAGCCTCAATCTCCTAATTGATCTCCATCCTAATAGTCTATCATAAAGGCGTTGGTTTTGTGCCCGCTTGCAAAAACTTCAAACATAGTCATAATTCATCAGAAACATGAGCAAAACTACAACTGTAACGACAAGTGTTTGAGTGAGTGAGTGAGAGTGAGAGTTATATTTACGTCACACTATAAAGCTGCTCGAGGTCTATTGGCAACAGACCTCATAATTTTGATGGTCAAGTGATAGGGATGACACCTGAGCTGGCACTCCCCTTCCCTAATTTCCATACAAGACCAGTGAGAGGACGTTTGAGCCTCGACAAATTTAACGTGCAGCGGTTTCCTATACAAGGCGGTTCTTCAGTGATATTAGGCTCGAACTTACATGCCAACAACGAGTCCATTACCATGACCACTAGGCAACCACGGTCAAAAACTAGTGTTTGAAGTACCTTTCATCTCAGTTTATTAGTTATCATGTAGAGTTAATTAGCATAAAAAGAAAGAGAGAGAGGGGGTTGATTTGATAATTAAAAAACACTTCTTTTCTTTGTTATGTATACTAGTTTATAATAATATTTTAAAAAACGTCCTCTGACATTTAGTGATCATGTTGGTTGTTTTTTATTTAAATGTTTCAGCTACTAAACAAAGAAATATATAATTAATAGTTTAGTAATTATGAATGAAATAACGATTATGTTGAAGAGAAATACAAATTTTTAAAGTACTTATCTCGTGTTCAATTAATTTAGTACTTGATATTAACTTACTTTTAAACTTAACTTTGATTCCTTTCTTTTCTACCCTCCTCATGATTTTCCCCATCTCTAATTATTTCAAAGTTTTATTTTCCTTAGATTAGTAACAATAAATATAAAGTTAATTGGATACTAACTTACAAAGTTCACTAGAAGAACAAAACTGTAAATTTAAAATTAGGAGATTTGGTTATCTTTACACCGAAAGCCTACAGTTAAGGACAATATTTGACGTTTATAAGAATATTGAAGTCATAATTAAACCTCCTGAATGAAGAGTATTTGGGCTTCAATCTCTGATCTCTCTTTAATTATAAAGTTCTTCTACGTTAAACGTATGGAGTGTAGCAGCTGCTCAGCGTGAACTTAAGCACTGTAAGAACTTAGGCACCATTCTACTGTCAGGTGCAGTAGTCAGAAAGATGATTCATATATATGAGGTAATTGGAATTTCGGATATTAAGCTCAAATAAGGCAGGAATCCTGCTTCATTTCAAGAAGTTTTAGTAATACTTCAGTTACAGATTCATTTATAACTGTTAGAGATAAGCACACTAGAATTACGAAATAAATCTACCACTATCCAAGTTGGGATGCTATTCTTTGGAGTACTATAATTCCTATTTATTTGGACGGGTTTCGTAGTGTATAAAGTTTCAGTATTAACCCTCTCTCTCCTCGTAGTTATTTTTTTTATCAATGAAGGCTTAAAAATTGTGTAGTTTTTTATTACGTATTTCAAATATACATATTAAATCTACATTTCAAAGTTAAAGTATAAACAAAATTTGTGTAAAACTGTTTTTATTTTAAAATATTGAATTAGATCGTAAATATATATATATATATAAATGAACATAAAACATAAATGAAAACATAAACAGGAACAGCACGAGTTTCACAACTAAATAATCGGAAAAATTGCATACCCATGGAAATCGCGGATTGTGTAAATTTTGTTACATTTACGTTGCCAGTGGAAATCGCGGGATGCACATATCTCTATGTTTACTTATTATGTAATATATACTCTAGATTAAGAGCACAAAAACTTTTTACATGTGTAAAAAAATTTAAGGAGTCGTGTTATCAAAAAGTATTTGTTCTACTGTGTCGTGACTCGGTCCTATTTTGGGCTTTAAACAAGTTTCGCACCTACTTTGGTTCGTTACCAGTAAGAGTAATCACGGATCATACAGTATTAACAAAACTCACTAATGGTAAAAATTTATCAAGCCGCATGATTCGATGGACACTCAAGCTAGCAGAATTTAATGTTGAATGGGAACATAGGCCAGGTGCTCAAAATGTTGTAGCAGACGTGTTGTCGTGGAACCCGGTGGAAAGTTTTGAGGATAGCAATATAACTTGTGCAGTAATTAGAGATTTGGTACTTTCGTCAAGGGAGCAATTTTTAGCTGAACAAAGGCAGGACCCTGAGCTGGGTCACATTTATCATTACTTACAAAACCCCGATGACAGTACAGTAAATGCGGGAGTCTGCGGAAACTGGTCTCAGGATTTCAAAATAATCAATGGTTTGTTATTTTATGCAAAGTACGCATCCTCTCTCTCGGAGAAATGAGAGTATATATTCCAAAATAGATGCGAGGTACGATAATGAGCGAATTTCATGATAAGCCTATGGCTGGACACCTCGGAATAAGGAAAATATATTTACGTGCGAAGGATGGCTTGTTATTTCCCTAACATGAGAAGGGCGATACATGATTATGTTTTGACATGTGATACGTGCCAGAAATGTAACTATAAGAACGCGTTACCGGCCGGTCATTTAATACCGATTGTAACTAATTATCCAAACGAAATAGTTTCATTAGATTTGTTAGGCCCCTACCCAGCATCGAAACCTGAAAGATATAGATATATTTTAGTGATAACGGATCATTTTACGAAGTGGTTGGAAATAATACAACTCAGAAAGGCGTCCGCAAAAATCATCTCCAATACCCTGTTCGAAAATTATATTCCAAGATATGGAGCTCCAATAAAACTTATCAGCGACAATGGTCCCCAAATTTTATCCGAAGTTTTTGAGCATTTAAGTGATAGATTAGATATAAAGCATGTCAAAACAGTGGTGTATCGACCTCAATCAAATCGAACGGAACGAGTTAATCGCGATTTATTACAAATGATTGCTTCTTTTGTAAATCATAATCATGAAACCTGGGACAAGTTTCTAAACGAATTCGCGTATGCATTAAGAACGGCAGTTCACGAAACCACGGGAAAGACCCTAGAAGAATTATTTTTGGGCAGGAAACTTATTACCACGTTTCAAAAACTTGTGATGGTGACGGATGGTACAGAATTTGTGGTTGGGAATATTGAAAAGGTGTTTGAAGAAGCTAGGCAGAATACGATGAAAAAGCAGGAAAAGTGGACGAAGTATTACAATAAAAGGAGACGCGAAATTAACATTAAGGTGGATGATTTAGAGTTGATCGAAACTCACCCTATTTCATCCAGTAAAAAGGTGGTAGCTAAATTCTGTCCAAAGTTTGAAGGTCCATATAGAGTCGTAAATGTTAAAAACAATAATGTTGTAATTTAGAAGGTAGGTAGAAGACTACATTCAATATAGACCAAGTGCCAATTTACCATCAGAGAAAAAGTGATGAAGGTGTAGTGGAGGTTGATTGTTCAGTTAGTAGAGTATCCAAGTATCAGTCGAGTAGTTTTGAGGATAGTCGATATAGGTTAGATAGATCACAAGGCCTTAGGAGTAATGAGTCGGATGGAAGGCAGATACAGGAGAGGAATGAGAATTCTAGTGTAGGGAATAAAAGTAATCAGAGAGAGATAAAGAGGTGCGGACACGAGCTGACCAAGGGTCGGTGTAAGAGGGCGATCTCTGAATCACTATCCCAAGTGAGACAACAAAAGCAAAGGAAGAATCAGCACACAAGAAGGTGGAAAAGAAAAAATCTGAGTCCCTATCAGCGGAGCCGAGATGTAAAATAAAACCCAGTTACAGAGAGGTCAACAAACGAAGGCTCCCGTCCTCCATCACGTCGAATGCACAGTTATGGAAAAGACATAGAGTAGAAGAACGCCACGGTAGACAAGTTCCAGAAAGAGATCGTCAACAACCACGACGGAGACAACAGAAAAGGTCCACCCTACACAATTCCAAAGACGGCAGAAGAGTTTATGGAAAAGCCGGATCAAGATCACCAGTAGGATCATTTCCCGGCCAAGAAGAATCAACCCGATCTAGAAGAGATCAAGAAAGACGAGACCACAACTACAATCTGAGGAGTCGCCGACAGTACAGACCAGACCGCCAGGAGCCAGAAGAGAGTCCACGCAGCAGAAGGTCTACATCGTTGGAGGTGCAGATAGGAGACATTAGAGAAAGAAGAGGAGCAAGATATTAGCCAGGTTGTATTGTTTCATTTATATTTTTACTGACAGGCAGTCAGGTGAATTTTTGCAAGAAGCAAGTCTTATTTTGTTAATGATGACTAAATGCAAAAGTCCCACTACGTTGAGTGAAATGAACTTTTGTATATTTAAATATATTCTAAATTGTGGAAAGCATATGTATGTTTACATTTGTTTACTACGTGTAAAGGCTTGGCTAAGGGTGCGAGAATTCCTTGTATTGTTTGTTTATATTGAATGTTTTAAAAATTGTATATAATTGTGTATATATAAACATATTGAAGTGTATATTAGTATATATCTGGTTTTTGGGACTCGCGGCGTAGAGAGAAAATTAACCATAACACTAACAGCGCTACGCGATTGGAATGGGAGTTTTTCTGCAACCAGATGAAATTTGTAAAGTAATTGACAATTTAAATATGTGTGAATTCAATGTTGTTGTGTGTATATAGTGTTAAAAAAATTTTTTTTGTACGTCCACTGATCCAGTTCTCATTTCAGGGTGGCTGACCCTGATGTTTTGAAGATTTTGCGTTGAAGATAAAGATATGTTAACCCAGGATATGTTTAAAATATCTAAGTTTACGGGTTGTGTACGGCCGGGTTTTTCCATTCAGTGGAAGGTTTTTCCTTGGTCCTCGCCCAAATGGGGTTCACCTCATATAATGAATGTAAAAGTGGTAAAAATGGGAGTGAGTAAAATTTGAGCTAGTAGTTTTGAGTGTTTTTTTAGCGTATTGTTATATCAAAGTTAATGCTAAACTAAAGTTTAAGATGTCTAGGTAATTTATGACTTAAATTTTTCAACGTAATTTATGTGGGGCCATTAAGACCCTTTTATAAATCCCGTTTTTTTTCTTGGGGGGGGGGCTGTGACGGGCTATCAGCGTGAATTCAATACTAATCCTCTTGGGAAACTTTGGGGCCAGCATTTTTACTATTTCACAGCCTCTTCGGGAAAAACACGAGATAGTTATATGTTAATTAGTTCGACTATATAAAGTCTATATAGATTTCGTAAATGTAGGGAGAAGGAGTTGCCAAGCTGTCATGTAAGTATCGTCGGTGAATTTTTTCACGACTTAGCGCGCGTTTGATAAACATAAATTATAAAAGTAAATGGTTAGATTGACCATCGAAGATAACAGATTCAGTAACGACCTGAGGTTACCAAGTATTCGTCTCCTTGTCCATTCTGATAGCTGAGATTACTTTGACGGGAATATTAGATTTGAATATTAGAATTGAGTGTTAGGATTAATCGAGGTATTAGGGAATCACTCCTAGGTTTCCACTTATAATTAAACTTGTGATTGTTTATGTGTTGTCAGTCCTGAATAAATAATTATTACTATGTCTTTTGTTGGTGATGATATGTTTCCTCCCACACTTAGAGACGAGCCGGGTGGTGTGAACGGGATCCAAAATAGGATTGAGTCACGACAACTGTTATAATGTAATTAATATATATAATTATTTAAGAATTTCAAAAACAATGAAATCTTTTTTAATAATACAGGTAACTCCTTTACAAATTTAGAATATAGATTAAAAACTAATGTGATACTTTTAATAATATTTTATCAAGAGCACTGTAAAGACATATTTTAAAAGGTTTTCGCGATTTTTTTTATTAAATAGTTGTTGTGTGTATATACAAATATTATCTTACACTATGCCCTTTTATGCTTAAAATACATTCCAATATCTTAAAATATGAAAACTATTTTCTTCACATTTTGCCCAAGAATAAAACTATTCTAAATAATGTATCTCATACGTTAAAAAACTTCACCAGTTTTTAATTGTCAAACAAATAAAACTGAAGTGTTACAAAATAGTTTTTTGTGAGCTGAGTCAATGATATTCTTATTTTTAAGATGGCGATTTGTGTAAAAACTATTATAATTGCATCTTCATCAACATACATCATTTAAGTAAATGTTTGCATCCATCAAGAAGCAATAAACGAATAAGTAGGAAAGAAAACATGGTACAAAAAAAAGCATTTTGCAAATTTAAACTCGTTTATCCTTGCATGTTTCTTAAATATTAAGATATTAATCATCGAGCTATGGTATCTTTAATTAAATATTTTTATTTATAAAGGCAATTTTGTTTTTGCGATGTTATTTTAATGATCGTATTGTAGCCGCATAATGGAAAAAACATTGTTCACATAAATTCTAAAGTTCTACTAAAAAAGAGAATTATGATAAATGTTGAACACAGCGTAATCTTTTACTTAACTTTAATCTGTGTGTAAAAGAAACCTCAAACATTCAATCTTTCATCATTCAAAGTAATGAAATTTTTCTTTAAAAAAATAGTTTGATGTGATATTTAAATTTCTAATTAATTCATTTAGCAATTAAGTAATACATAAAACATTTCAGGAAGAAATTCTAAAACTGATTCACTTTCAATAAGCTAAACGTCGTTTTGTTTTAACAGCAATATGCATAATATAATACACTTTACCTGGCAATGGCATTTTCTTTTATTAAATTTTTAAAGAAGTTTTCAAAGACTTTTCAAAATGCTTTTAAAAAATGATTAAAATAACAATTTAAGAAGGCTGGTATTTAAAAGTAGTGGAAAAAACTAATAGACTTCCCAAAATAAATCTCTCTAACTTTTAAAAATATATTTCATTAATTGTTTATTGTAATATAAAAGGAAATGCGAGTAAGTTATTTTATTTAGAACTTACTGTCGAACAAAAATTATTTTAATCTATATATTATCTATGCTATTAATACAATAGCTTTGGGTGGTATAATATTATATTTGTTTTTGTAACTTTTAAATTCGCAATATACTTTAGTTCAATTATAATTCCACGGATCGTAAAATAAATAAATTCTCATATCATAATCCTTCAAATCTTTATTTAATTTACAAAGAACTAAAATGAATTTTTGATAATTCAGTTAATTAAGACCAAATTATTACGCATCACTACTTGCATTTTTTTCAAAATAATTTTTCAAAAGAATAAATATGCTAGGCTAGAATTTCTAGAAACTAATATTCAAAATCAATAAGCGTGCTGATTTCTTTTCAACAAGAAAAGAACTTTCCAGAGATTGTCTCCTCATTAAACGCACAAGATATTCGACTCTCGATGGTTCAACCTCAATTTACCACAGAAAAAGAATTTCCATGTCTTGACTTGATAACAGCAAACTCAGCTGTTTTGGAAGCTTATTTTGCTAAATGAGTAAATGACTCATGAATGAATTTTTGAAAGGTAGTCAGAAACAGACGATTTAATTTTTCTATCTTTATTAGAGAAATTGTAAGGAAAGTTATCTGATTATTTGTGAGAACTATAGCTCTCATAACATAAATTTTAATTTTTCCCTTTTAAAATAAAAAAATGGAGCAATTTAAAGTAAATGAGATGTCCTTAATTTAAATTTACTTTTATGAAACAGCATTTATATTTTACTTTGAAAGAACTTAATTCAAAAAATGTATTTTATTAATGCTGAAAAGTCACTCAGGTTTGCATTTGTATTTTCCTTTCTTTCTAAGTATTAAGGTATCCGACTACTTGCGAAAGCTTTTTTTTAAAAAAAGGAGATATGGGGATTTTTTTAGTGGTTTTTAGATTTGTTTAGTACATTTTAAGAAAAATATGCAACAATTAAGAAGATAAATAAATTATTATTACTAAAATGGGAAAAAATTGGTAAAAGTTTGCAAAAATAACATGAATAAAATCATAAGAAATTGTCAATTTCTGGCATAATTCACAATTTTAGGGTATTCGGAGACCTAAGTTCAAAACATGTAATTGATTAATGCTGAAAAGTCACACAGGTTTGTATTCGTTTTTCTTTTCTTTCTAAATATTAATTAGAGACACTAATGAAAATAATTTGGTGAACAATATAACTGCAATAATTATTCATTTTATAAGGTAAAATCTTGGTAATAATAACAATTTGATTTATAGCCTTTATTAAAAATTGGAAACCAAAGTTTAAAAATAAGCTCATAGAGAACAATATCTTATAATGTGATACACAAATTTCACATAATCTGTTTATAAACTCAAAAGCTTTAAAATGAAGTAGCGAATTAATTATTTCACTAACTTACTTTAAAGATTTATCTTCTGCTTCACTTGAACTCCTTGCGAATAGATACATGTTAACAATTTTATACTTCTTCACACTTTTGCTTCGAAATATGCAATGAGTCGATAAAAAAAGTATTATTGTGAAACTCATTTTTTATACCAAAGAAACTCTTCAACTCATTTTATTATAACTGATTAAAAAACTAACAAAAATGTTGTGTTTCTGAGATCTGGACAAAAAAAATACCTAAAATTTTGATAACTAAATTGTACTAAGATAGTTTGAATTATTGCTTACAAATTATAATAATTAAGAAAAGAAAATATAATTTATTCCTTTCTACACTTTATAAGAAACTATATTCGCTATACATACAATATTGAAGTTTCTGGTTTTTCCAAATATGCATCAATTATCGACAAAATAAACTTCATTAAGTCCCATGGGATCAAAGTCTAAAACATTAATTAAGTGAAATATTAGAATGTGATAGATGAGTAATTTAAAGGGGAGAAAATAAATAACGAAGAGTATTTATTTAGTGAGAAGATTAAATGGATTTCATTCAAAGAGAATCGAGATTTTATTCAATGATATATGTAAGTACTTGAGCTTTATGCTTAAATATAGTATTTATTTTTTAAATAAAGTGAAAAAATAATCAGTTCGTAGATTTTCAGCAAAACTTCGATGGATGAAATATTTTGCAAATGTGTTGGAGGAAAGTATCTTTTAAAATTAAGATTGCTTCAAATCAGTTCTTGAATCTGCTTAAAACCAATTCAAAAATTGCTTTTCGTTTTCATTCCTAAGCAGAGGAATAAAAGTTAGCAAAAACAAAACAAAAAATGTAGTCATAATAAATAATAAAAATTCTGAAAGTAATTAGAATCGATTAAAAGTTTTAATGTCAAGTTTTCGTCTTATCTAAAAAAAATAAATTATAAAAATGTGTTCTCCACATTCTTGTTTTTATTAAATTGATGCAAATTAACTTAAATTTCAAAACTATTGTTTCCTAAATGTCTTGTTACATATTAAACAAATTGCAATATGTAATATTTCCAGGTTTTTAAATTGATATAATTTATTTTTAAAAAAATCTTCTTTTCTAGATACTTGCACACAAAATACTTTTAAATTTAGCTCTGAGCTTTTTAAGGGATTATAAATAAAAGACCTGTTTTAATTAAACGTAAAATAAAGGTTTCTGTTGGTTATCTAATGACAACTCCAAGAATTTGTATGTATATTCCAAGCAAAACATGTCTAAATACTTAATAACGATTAATTTATCGTTGTTGTTGCCGTGCCTTTCGCGAAGGGAAGGATTGAAAGTTGTCAAAACCTGAGGCAGGTTGGACTTCTACACGAGAGATGACTACACCACCTATCTCCACCTCCACAATTTGGGAATAGGCTAAAGGGGAAGGAAATATTTTCCTGCAACTTGCACCCGTGATTTCTGCTCCGACCTCCAGCCCCCTCCGTATGTACTTAGATGGTATTTGGTGGGAGCGGGCATCTCTCGAAAATGCAACTTTTAGTTTATACTCGTATATATATATATATATTTCTTAATTTTCTCTCTAATTTATAACGGCGCGCGTAAGAAATATAAAAAATTTGCATTTTATTCCTTGGGTAAAATTTTAAAATGCAATATTTTTCAAAAAAATTAATCTGTTGCATATCAATTCCTAGAAAAATTAAGAATGTTTCTTAATTTCCCATGATATAAAAACACCTCAAAGCATGCCATCGGAAAATATTTTTAGCTCATTATGAATTATTTATTTCTAAAAATTAGAAAAATAGGAAAGTCACCGTCAATTTAAAACAAAAAATAAATGAACAAAGTAGAGTAATTTTTCTATGAAATCAAAATGTATTTAGAAAGAGGGAGTAACTTTCGTTAAAATAGATAATTAACCTAAATTGCAATTAATTCCACAGTATTAACAATTTTCCTGATCAAAATTAAAGCTTCAAAAACATCTAATTACTTTAATTTAAAAGCCGAAACAATCACCCGGAGAAATAATTATATTTAAATTACAATTCAATAATCTAAATAATACTGTACAGGATAATTTAAAACAGCGTTTTACCTCAATACAAATCGAGGATTAATAAATAAAATCTTTAATTAGAAATGTAATTTCCAACGATGCCATGTGGAAATTAATTTCATTATTTTATTTCCGTTTTTAATTTCGAAAAAACACGAGCTCGAACCTCTTTCTCGGGCAATTTTAATTAATAACGAAGATAGACACAGCCGTAAGTGACAGCAAGTGAGCGAGTCATAAAATTAAAAACACGATAATAAAAAATAGAATTTCTTCCCATACCTCCCACAAAGTAATGAAATTTCTTATAACGAAACAGCCTTGAGAAACAGAAAAACTATGGTAGCATTGCTATTTTAATGAACTAGCCGATTTCTTGTTTCTTGTGTGAGTGATGGATTATATATTAGAATTTACACCCAGAGGGCATGTTCTTTTTCAGAGTTGAAAACAATCCAGAAGCAATTTCTCAAAAGAATTTATATCACCAGAATCAATCATTTCGCTCTCCGCAAGATTTAAGGAAAGTAATTTATTTTGTCTAGATGTATCAAGCACTTTCTAGCATTGTTTTAAGATCCAATTATTGCTCCTTCTTTTTTAAAACTTTTTTTTCCAATGACATTTATTATGTTCCCTATTTTCGTTTAGATAATGTCATTTTTTGAAGGCTTGATAAATTAACATTTTAATCCTAACAAATTTGGCTTCATTTTATGTAGAAAACTTTTATGTACAAACTTATTCCGTATGAGTTAGAATAAAATATATTTATCTAGTGAAAAATCAATTTCTTGGATATTTCTTTGTTTCCTTTTAAGCAACGTTATTTGTATTACATGCAAAATGCTAAGCAATTTATAGATAAATTTCCTCTACCTTATATAAATAATCTGTCATGTAAAACATTTCTGTTAATGTGTTATACAATCATGATCTGTTTGTACGCTTTATATTTTAAAAAATTCTTATGTATTAACAGTTTTTAGTCGATAAAAGTTTTGTGTTGTATTTTCTGTAAATCCTCGTAATATAAAATACTGGATCTGCCATATATATACATATATATAACTGATATACAACTTAATTTATCTATATAAATTACTAAAGACAACAAATTAGGGTAAATTGAAATGAAAATACAAGGGGTGATCAAATGAAAAGGTACGAAACGACATAAAAATGAAACAGTTAAATATTTGCATATTCCGCCAAGGGAGAATGTAGCGAGACATCTCGGGATGCCATTGGAGACTCTGACTGGGATCGGATCATACGCGGGTGCCCGCATGCGCAGGAGAGAGCAAAGGCTCTTATAAAAAGCGGCGTCCAAATGATGCGAGCACAGAATTACTCGAGCACAGAAAAAGCATTAACTCCGATGTGTACTGTGAGACACTCCGACGCCTACGCAGGTCCATCAAGAACAAAAGACCGGGGCTGCTCACGGAGGGTGTGGTTCTGCTCCATGATAACGCGCGTCCACACGTCTCCAGAGTCACACAAATGGAACTGGACAAGTTCCAATGGGAGACGTTGGACCCTCCGTCCTACAGTCCGGACATGTCACCCTGCGATTTCCATGTGTTTGGTCCACTGAAGAAACACCTGAAAGGAAAGCGCTTCAACTCGGACGACGTACTCAAGGACACTGTGAAGGACTGGGTCTCGTCACAGCCACAGGAATTCTGGGAACAAGGAATCCTGCGGCTTGTTCATCAGTGGGATCGTTGTGCTCAGGCCTATGGTGTATATTTTGAATAAAGTCTATATTTGTACCCACCGTGTCGTTTCGTAAATTTTCATTGGATCACCCCTTGTATAAAATAAAAGAATCTTCAATGATATTGCCATTTTTCGAATTAGTTTCAATTTGTAACAAAGAAGTTACAATAGTGATAGACGTACTAAAGAATAAAATTGGAACTTTATTTTAGCTCAGCCAAATAAACTCAGCAAAAATAAAAACAAACTTAAAAACATATTTGAAAAATAAGAGGTAAAGTATAAAGTAAAAACCTAGCCATTAATAAAAAACATTTTAAGAAAAGAGTCAGTTATTAGATATTAGATTTTTTTTTATAAAATACGCATTCATTTCATAATTAATCAAAAAGAACTTCGTAGTTTTAGAATTTTAGTTGTTGATTTCTTTAAGACTGTTTATTCATTAAAAGTAAAAGCCATTAACTTGATTATCACAAAAGAAAGCAATTCCACTAAAGCCGCTTTTGGGTTAAATAGTTATTTTTTAACTTTAAAAGAAAAAACTCTTAACTATAAAGAAAGTACTTGAAATTATTCTCTTAAAATAATGACAGGTAATATACAACGTTTAAGGATAGAATTCAATATGCTTTAGGTAAAATACACAGTATAAATTCCTTATGTGCAAAACTCTTCTTCAAATAATTCAATAAAAAATCTAATGTTTAGCTTGAAAATTAACATTTATTGAATTTGAGTTATTCACAAGAAGTATTACACATTTTTGTGTTTCTTTAATTATAAGTATTTCTATATTTCATGACATTTTTAAATGATGAATAAAACAAATTCTAACTCCATCCTCACCCCCCCCCAAATATTAAAGTAACATTTTTTTTTAAGTATAAATTCTTTATCATAATTTCCTGTCATATTATTACAAATCACAAAAGTTTTACATTTTACTTATTTACGTTTGTTCCTTGTTCAGATGTAAAATTTTTTTGAATATTTATATTATTGAACAAATGTCTTGGAATTATATTTAAAAAGTATAATAATTTCCATTATGTTTATAACTTATCTAAAAAAATGAACATAAAAGAAAAGAAAACTTTTTCGCAAAAACATATAACACAGTATATATATATATAATTTTGCAACGTAGTAAAATTAATTTAAAACAATTCTGGCATATTTTTCCATTAGTCTGTAGTAAAAATAGAATTGTAATAGAACATACCAAATGCAAACATATTCAATCCATTTATATGCAATACGTATGAAGTTTTTATAAATACTATTAACATCTAATTTTAGAAGGAATATTTATTTAAGATTCTTCTTTCAAGATTCGTCTTATCATTTTTTAAAGCAATTACTTTTTAATACTCAAGTTAAACTCGTTAGAAAAAAATATACATTAGAAGCAATAGTTAAGGTTATAAATTTAGAATTATTTTTCTTTTTAAATTGGATATTTCAAATGAATTATTCCAAAATGTTAAGACTTGTAAAAAATGTATAAAACTGTTTACATTTGTTATTCTGTAGTATATTTGTTTTATAATTTGCAAAAGCACTGCACATTGCAAAAATACTGTTTCACAAAAATGATTTTTTTTATTTATATATATAAAGAGAGAGAGAGGAATTTACAACGAAACTTTTAAAAAGTATTTGAATCTATATAACACCCATTTATATAATTTCAACATTCTATTTTTCACAAATTTTTGTTTGTAGTAAAAAAATTAAATAATGGATAATAAGAATTTAGAGTATTTAAAATTACAATAGTTATAATATAGAAATAGTGATAAACGATTAATAATATAATTTTCATAAACATTTCATGAAAAATACATAAGCGAAATAAAACATTCCAAAATAAAAACAAAATTGAAATATTTTACGTTGCTTGTGTATTTTTGTTGAAATGCTTATTCAATCATTATTATTTTATACTATTCATTTCTTGTAAACATCAGTATCGAAAAAAATTTACTGATTCTTACCAGCTACTGGATTGTATATAATCGTGGAATGTTTTCAAGGGAGCAGGAATCAATCTACATAAATAAACAAAAAAATAGTTTAGTCATATATAGCAAACATGTACAAGAAAATATTTGAAAATCTTAACAAAAAAAATAGCTTTCTCTCTTTAACAAACATGTCTCCCCCTAATTTAGTAACATGCCTCATTTTCAAAGTAACAAAACCCTTTTACATCCACAGAACTTTTTCTAATGGTTAAAGTTTACTCGTTATATAGCATACTTCTTGCTTAATAATGTATTTTAGACTCATAATTTAATTCTTTTTTTATTTAAATACTAACTTAAATTGAAGCGTTAAAGAGTATCACAGTTTAAACTTCAAACATATGCCGACGTGAATAACGATTTACATAAAAGAATTCCTGAGTTTTCTTAATAAGTAAAACATGGACACTTAAGGAAAATTGCAGGATTAAATGTATAATTAAATCACTTGAGATCCATTAAGATATTATGTAGTTACTGCTAAATAATTTTATGCAATTATATCTGAATAATAAATGTAAATTAGTTATATGAAAATGCGCTAATTGAAGCATAATTTATTTAGAGATTTGCCACTTTCTTAAGTGATTTATAGCAATTAGAAAATTAATCACCATTAAGCCACGAATAAATGAAATCAAATATTGAAATAAATTTTAAAGAAATATTTCCATTACTTTAATGCTGAGAAATATTTCAGAATAGTACTTCAAACGAGTGAGAGTTTAATAATGGTTGAATATTTTCATTTACTAGTTTAAATACATACTTGTCAAAATACTTTTGTTAAATTTAAGAACAATATATATTCACTATTTTATTCGCTAAGGATTTTTTAAGATATGTTTTCTTTCTAAGTTTCTCCATACTTATAATGAATAAAATAACATTAAATGTATTAGTTTTAAATACTATGAAAAGATAATTTTGAGAACTACTAAAGTACTTTGTTTTTTCCCCATTTTGTGTGTTTACTCTTAAAATACCTCCAATATAAATATTTCCTCTCTTGTGTCCTTCTAAAATAGAAATTTTACTTATATGTGGGTATAAAAATTTGTTTGAAAAGTAAATTTCACAATCTTTTTTGAAGAACATGCATTGCTGCATTACTCTTAATGAAACTTGTAGAATTATTGACAAACGTCTGAAATAAATGAAATTCCTACCACGTATAACATATAGTAGATAAATGTCAAGTTTTCTTAAATGTACCAAATGAATTTAATAAATAATGAAACTTACAAAAAAATGATTCTGATAATCAAAAAAAAAAAATTCTGAAAATCAAAATCTTCTACAGCTTCACTAGCAACGATAACTGATCTGATCATGGCTTCGAATCATACAGATTCTTAATGTCTTACAAAGGAATGAGATTCTGGATGGCTTCTACGTGTCTGATCCCGAAATCCACCCGACTCTTTCTGCCCAATTTGCAATGACCAATATAATCTGCTGGATCGTTAACGTACAATATATCTACAGAAATTCCAGGCAATGGAAGATGTAATGGATTAAAAAGGTATATATTCCAAGAAATATTATAACAAGACGTTCTCAAAGGGTGACAATTTCAAGAAATGTGCAAGCTATGAAAAACGCGGGAACTGTCTTGGCTTTAAGAAGTGTATTGGAAGCACTTACAGGCATGCTAAATACAGTTCTGTAAAAGCGTAAAAAGAAGGAGTAGAAACTCGTATTTTACAAATACTCTGATATAGCCTACGTATCTACAATCTGAAGTAGGCAGTATCATCCACAATATCAAAAAGCAGACCATAACGCCAAGCTTTCATTTAGAATGAAGCTGAGTAAGACACTCAAAGAAAAGCTGTTCACCAATGCAGCGTCTGACGCGCATGCGTTTATCATTGCAGTTCCGATTTTAACGTGGCTTATCGAAAAAATAACGTCTTGGTAATCGACATCCCGTTAACTATTACTGCAGCTGGAGGTATCGGAAGTTTAGCATCAAGAAAATAATGTGCAATTAAATGTTTGCACCTAGCCTTTGACGCAGCAGACATTGATGAACAGAGAGAAGGCAATCAATAGCACACATCTGTAGACATGCTCTAATTTTGTGTCAATGCAAGGAAGGACACTGTACCGTTCGACACCACCATGCGCAGAAGATATATATCATCCCGTAGCAATGTCCAATTGCGTGATCAATTTTCCGGGTTTCGACTTGCCTGTTTCTTCATGGACCATCTCTTACACTCACATATTACCGCCAAAGTATTAAGCATCACTCTAGTACCGATCACTTCATACGGAAGTGTAAAGACCAGTCACATGTCCCCGTTAAAACTCTGTAAGTTACTTCTGTTTATCTCTGCTTTTTGGATATGGCATTTTCATTTCTTATCAGTCATTTACATCAATGAAACGATGACCGTTTTATCACACTATTTCCTTTCTTTTCATACTCAGCTTCTTAAAAATTTTATAAAATATTTCTATGTTTATACGTGCATTATCACTTTCTAATTATAATCGTTGGAATTTCCCAAAGTGTTTGGAAGTCTACATAAGTTTCGAATAATTTACATTATTCTTTCATGATGTTATAATTTCCATGAGCAATAAATAATATACATTTTGATACTTGTACCGATCAACTTTGCCTCAATAGTGAACTGCTAATAATAAGTAAGTTTATTAGTATTGAGATCTTTTTCCAGAGTGATTGTATTTTATTTAAGCAATGCAATGAAGAAATATCAATTAAATTACATATATTTTTTTCGCTTTATTCAAAATAATTTTTTAAGACCGAAACTAATACCATCTAATATTTTTTTAGAATGATCATGAAAAAAACATTGTTGAATAAAAAAAAAATTATGAATTTTTTGAAATGCGAATACAATTCTAAAAATTTGATGACAGAATTCAAATGCCTTACTTTCTAACTTTAATAAGAAAATAATCTTATAACCATACAACTCACGTTATCGAATGTCACGATAAATTTAAATTTTACTATATAGGGGTTACATTCTTGAAATTATTTTTCTATTAGGAATTAAATGGAATTTACCAAAGAAACATATGCTGTGAGTTCAAGACAAGTAATGATATTGTAAGAAATTAATTATAAACGCAAATACCTATTTTTTTATTGCAAGTGTCTTTTTCTCTCCAGTTTTGACATAGTTTGAGCAATTCTTTTTTAACTTAGAATATTTTGAATTTAATTTAATTTTTAATTTGCTTTTATAAATATAGTTATCATTCAGAAAGCAAAAGAAACATTTTCATTCGAATTGTAAAATGCCTTTTTTTCAGAATTTTATTTTAATAGCAAGAAAATTAATTTTAAAAAGCAGTAAATGTAGTAAAGTATAATGAAAAAAAAATTGTTTTTGAAATAGCTGCATAATTTTATTGAATTAATATACTGAAATCATTCATTTCTTCTTTTTGATCAAATAATAAAAAGACTTTCTGTTAAAAACAACGTGAAAAACATTTTTATAAAAGCTCTTACATAATTGGAGCACTGTAACAATCAATAATATTTTATACTTTAAATATATCTACACACTTACAATAAGTCTGTATACAAAAATTTACCATTAGAACAAAATTTACGCTTGCATTTAATTAGAGAAATATTTTATTGAATGAATGCTTGTAAAACTTATACAATTAATTAAAAACTAATAGCTACAAGATAACGCTATTTTTACTTAAATTTAATCCGTTTATACACATGTATTTATTTTTATCCATATATATTTTACACAATCCGTAATTATAAGATCCTTCATGATTGTTTTGCAACCATTTAGTTCTTCTATATTATCGATAGTGTTCATTTCTCTCTAGTTAAAAAAAATTTAATAAAAACATTTTTTGTTATTTATTATAAATGTTTCGATACGTTTTAGTATAAAAGAGGAATTTCATCATCTGCGATTAAAAATCTGAAAATAATTTACAAATTGTTAATAAAATTTCCTCCGGCAATTCTTCAATAGCGAAGGAACCTATTTTTCAGAAGAAAAAAAGAAAAAGAAATTTATTGGCACTTGGTATTAAAATTTAGTATTATAAGATTATTTCTTAAGAATATTTTTAGTGCTGTAAAAAGACAAGATTCTATGAGAGGAATACGGATAATAGAAAAGCATGAATAATAAAAGTTGTTTGACGAACACAATTAAATTAGTTACTTGATAAAATATTACGAAATTTGCAAAGATAAGCTATTATGTTTATGTAGAATATTTGCTGATATAATAACGTAAATTATTTTATTGTACAGGTAACTTGATTTCATTCAATTCAGATCGACAAGTTTGACATTGCTTAAAAAATTAGTGTTAAATACAATCTTGAATTTAAGAATATTCTAATAATATCATGATTTAGATTTTTCCAAGAGTCTAAAAGAAATTTGATCAATTTAATGAAATCTATGCTCAAATATTTAGGTTGGTATTTTATAATAGAACATCATAATATTTGTTCTTTTATAACAACACTAGAGCATGTAAGCTAATTAATCATTATGATAAGAATTAAATGTGTCTCTAGTGTTTTATCTTTTTCAGAAGGATAAACGAATCTTAGCTCATATATATTTAAAAAATCTTTAGATCAATGACATTTAATTATATTTTATTTTACGAGTTCCACATAATTAAATTAATCTGTAAAATTTAAAACATTTTAGAATTAATTTCTGAAGGTATCTTGCTGCATTCAGAGAGAAGTTCTCTAAAACGCCATGCGATTAGTAATTTTATGTTATTTTGTGATATTTACGACTTAAACAAATGAAAAATACCAATCAAGAAATTATACGACAATTTAAATTTATTTAAATGAGGAATTTTAGGCAAAAATTGATAATAATTATAACGAAATTCGAAACACTCTACATGGAATTCAAAGGCATATATTTAAAAAAAATTTTACACAACATATTTAACACTGTTATAAGGGTAATGAACAAAAAACTTGAACATATTTATAATTACCAAAAAGTTATGGTTCATTGTGCATTTTCAGAAAATTTTATAAAATGCGCGTGTTGTTAGTAACAATAAACTGTTAAATATAAAAAAGAAATTGTTGATGTTAAAGTCAAAACCTTAGTACATTGCCTTTATCGTACTGTAAACAACATGCATACAAAATATGAAAGAAATACAATCATAAATGTTTGAAATGTTTAATGTTGTCAGGTTTTAGATAACATAACTCTAAAAAAATAAATACGATCTTCATAAAAGGCATTTAAAGTTTTTTGTGTTATTTTTATTTTACTAAAATAATAATTAAAATCAGATATCTAAATTCACCCTTTTTATAGCACAGAGCTTCCTCGTTCTCTATCTCATTAATTTTTTTTCCTTTTAGCTGCTTGATATTTTCCTACACAAAATGGCAAAAATAAAAATAATTCTTGAATTTCACTCAAACATTGATTCAGAAATGTAGGCTAGCTAAACAAAGAAAGATAAGAGTTTGGAAAGAGGGCTTCAAAATATTATTTATGAACAAATGTATTAATTCAGTTAAAACAGTGCGGAATTTTCCCATAAAGTGAAACAGCTGTAATTAAAATTACAAAACGCACATTAAATTAAGATGATAAGATTTAATTTAGCTTCTGTTACGCATTAAACAAGTCGTCTCTTATTTTTCTACATTTTAGAATAACAGCATTTTAGAAATTAAGCGCTTAAGCCTTTCTTTTTACAATTTAATTTTTTTAAATATTTCATTTAAAAAATTTAAAAGAAATGTTTAAGAATACTACACATACACTGCTGGTCAAGCAAAATGCAACATCCTGAAGGAAGTATGCAAACCATGTGAAATTTACATCATGCGTTGTTAGCGATAAAATATGCAAATCATTAGCATTGTAGGGCAGACGCACATTACGGGCGATTGTAGCGCCACCCGAAAGTGATATATAAGGGGAGAAGAGATTGGAGATACGAAATACAGAAATTATTTATCCATACGGTTTTTTTTCGTAAGCAGTTTACCTCGAGTATCTTTTGACAAGTTTCTGAGTTCGCGACCGATAAAAAATAGTAGCCTATAGGGATTGCGGATTATCCTTCACAGAAATCGGTCAACGTGTTGCACGAAACCAAATAACTGTCATTCGGTTCTGTTATCGCTGGATGCAGGAAGAAATGATGGACCGATCGCATCCAACTCGCTGTACCACTGCCCGTGATGACAGGCGGATTGTGCGCATGGCAATGATGAAACACTCAGCCACATCACGAACCATAGCACAACAGATTTAGTCTGCAACACATCATTCGGTGTTCTCTCCTACCATTTGACACCGTTTGCTGCAGAGTGGACTATCCAATCCATTGCTTCGCTTGCCCTTGACTGGAAGCCACAGGTGTTTGGGCCGTCAACGGGGTGATTAACGGCGGACATGGACACACGAATGGAACGACATTGTGTTTGCTGACAAATTTCGCTCCTGCATCCATCACGATTGTCGGATTTGAGTCTAGGGACACAATGGTGAGAGGCTGCTAAACTGTTGCGTTATGCATCGCAACTGGTTCTACACCCAGTATCACGGTTTGGAGTGGTATTGGATTTCACTGTCGCAAACCTCTAGTTTGCATTGCCGGTACAATGAGCAGTCAACGTTACATCTCTGAGGTGTTGCAGCCAGTGGTCCATCCATACATTCAGTGCTTGCCATCAACCATATTCTAAAATGATAATATTCGACCACGCATGGCACGCAATGTTAAAGATTTCTTATTTGTCCATAAGATTGTATTTCTTCATTGACCTGCTTGTTCTCCCGATCTATCACCAATCAAAAACGTTTGGTCCATGCTTGCACAATGACTGGCCCAGGATACATCACCCGCTGCTACACTAGATGATCTTTGGCAATATGTGGAAGCTGCATGGACTGCTTTTCCCCCAAGGATACATACAAAGCATCTTTGATTCTATGCTGAGGCGTGTGGCAGCAGTTATAGTCAACAATGGAGGCTACACTAACTACTGATTTTGTTATCATCCACACATCACAGGAGGCTGTATTTTCATCGTTTGACTTTTGTACAGCATGTTATCTGCTAAATAAATTTCGCTGCTTTATCTCTATTCCTTCATATATATATATACAGAAGAATTTGTCATTTTTGCTTAAGTATATAGGCTTAAAAATTATAATATTTTATAACAATTAAATTATTTTTTGGCATTAACTTCGGAAAAATTCAAAATATTGTAGAAAATAAACACTCATAACTATATTGTACTAATAATATAAACATTTTAGAGTAAACTTATATGCTTAGTATTGCTATTTTCTAAAAAAAATTCATCTTATAAATATTTTTTCAATAACTATCATTTAACCGTCATTTATAATCCCATATCATCCCATTTGACAAATTAAGTGATATTTTTCAGATTACATTTGCTAAACTCGTATATCCAGACACGAAAATTTTCGAAATTAATTTGTTACTTTTTTGTTCTTAGGTTTATACACCACCTGCTGCTAAATCAGATCAACTTTGGCAGTATGTGGACGCCGCATGGACTGCTGTAACCCAAGGATACAACTAAGCCTCTTTGATCCTATGCCGAGGAGTGTGGCAGCGGTTATAGCCAACTTCTGACTAACTTCTACACTAAATTCTGATTTTGTTATCATCCACACTTCACAAAAGTCTGTAATTTTAATTGTTTGCTATTTGTACAACCCGTTACTTGTCAAATTAATTTCGCTGTGATATTTCTGGTCCTTCTTGGTGGTGCATTTTGTGTGACCATCAGGGCATAAAGTCAGATTTATGATTCGAAGAGACAGTATGATTTTTAATGGTAAACGTTTGAAACCACTAGTCAAATAAAACCTATCTTTTTCTTTTAGACGACTTAAGGATGGTAAGAAAAGGAATATTTTTTGTGATAAAAAAGTGTACATGTTCTATTATATGTTCACCCTAATTAATCGTTTTTTACTTTGCTTAGTACATAAAGAAATATTCAATTTTTGCTGTCATATATATTCATTTGAGAATCGAATTATATTAAAACAATATTCCTGAGATAAATTTTTTGGTAGATTTAAATACAGAAAATGAAATGCAGCATATCGATCATTTAGTTAACATGATCAATAAGATTTCGTGAAAGTCTTAGACAACTTCATTTTATAGCTTACACCGCAAACAGTCACACACGAAAATTTTTTTTGAAAAGTTAGTAATTTTTTAAGCATCTAAGTATAAGCCATTTTTCAAAACTGCATTTATGATAAAATTTGAAACATTTATTTTAAGTAACATATTATGGATACTTAGATTCAAATAAATAGGAGGAAATGTTTGTGATTTGAATCGAACCATCAAAAAAATAAATGTAATATGTGAATACATTATAAATTAGTGTATAAAAGTATTAACAGATAATTACTTTAATTAAATACTTCACTGAAAGGAATGAATCATGGTTCCTTTTCAAATCTATTAAATTTGATTCATGTCCAGCAGATAAGCAGTACTCTGTACCACGATAGCAACTCAACCTGAGATAGCTGAAGTGAAGAATTGCGCAGGTGTGAGGAAGACTAGAAATTTTTTTTCTTAAATTTAGTCTCGATATCCGGTTGTACGACTCCCTAACATGTAATAAAACATTCGATTAAAGACAAATGTTCCCCAAGGCGTCAAATGGACGACTAGAAACGAATTTATGTTCCTTTTATCGCTCCCATAAACCAAAAGCAATCTTTTGAGAGCGTATGTGGAATCGAAGTCAATAAATACCAATCCTGAAAACTTGCCTGGAAACTTTTCTGCAACAGAATAGAGAAATGTGGGTAGAAGAACTAAAGTCAGGTATCTGTAAGCTGGAAACGTATTTCTTTTATTTCAGAGAATTTACTTTGAAAAGTGTGGGTGAGGAAAAAGTATGTTTGAAATCCGAAGAAATTTAACCCTGTTCAAGAGAAAAAGAAATTGCATCAACAAAAGAGAATTTCTCATGTTAAGGTGCTATTAGAGAACCTGTATAAGTGTACATGAGTTTTATTTGAGATGTATTATGAGCCTTCTTATAAGGAATTAAAAGACATTAATAAAAATGCTTTAAAATGCAAAAAAAATTTGCATAAAAACTTGTTTAATATTTAGTTGAGTTTTTCCAATAAATATTAATACGAATGCATTAATTAATTGTTATTTAAATTAAATATGAATACAAATATTGAAGACATAATTAAACTTGCGTTCCTTAAAGACATGATAACTTTGCAATAGAGTCAAAACGTACCAGGATTGGCAACTAAATAAAGCCACATAGCAGAAAAAATTTAGCTTTTGTGAGATTGGTATCATAAGTACAGAAAGCAGGAAGCTAATCAGTTATTTATATAACTATCGTTAGTGAATACAGCATTGTCTCATTTTGTGACATTTTTTTTATTGTCGACGCCGTTATGTGTACAGCATACAAGCATTGAATTTTATCTTTGCTACGGAAATCAATTTCTGAGATTATTCAAATATTAAATGAAGCATATAGAGGAAAGGTAACAATAAATCAAGAGAGTATGGATGTCAGTAGCCATTTTCGCTAAGACCGCACAAATGTTGAAGATGATTCATGTATCGGACAATGGTGTTTGTGGAACCATTCAAATCTACCAGTTAAGAAAATATTGAGCATATCTATCAAACAATGCGCATCAAATGACATTACTATGAACGAAGAACTTAGTGAGTAAATCTTAATAACTTACTGTACATTATCAAAAGGAACCATCCTTAAAAAATTGGGAAGAAATGAGTTGGGTATTGCTTCATAATAATGCCCTTGCACATCGGCAATTATGGGTGAAATATTACATGCAAAACATAATGATACCACATTGGTACACTTAGTCTACTCGTCGTCTAACTCTTAGTATTTTTTACCATTTTCCACCTCTCAAAATGAAATTGAAGGGTAAACATTTAAAAAGTGCAGAGAATATTATGGAGAATGAAATGAGGCAGCGGAAGGAGTTTTTTTGAATTCTTTTTTGAAAGTCAAAGGGTGTATATTAATTTTAAAAAAACCGTTTTGAAAGGCACAAAATGCTATAAATATATTTAAGGCGATATGGTACAACCTTCACAATTTTTTTTATTTTTAATATTTGATATTTGGTTTTAATTGTATTTTATAAAGGTTAATATTTTATAATAATTCCATACAAAAAAATTTTTAATTTGTTGCAAAATGTTTGTAAAATTCAAATTTTTTGAACTTTTTAAACATTTTTTAAATTTCTAAGGCTTTTTTAAGTATGTCTCTTGTCTTTCAAAAACTTTTTTCCAAGTATCTTAGAATTTACTACATAAGACTGTGAATGGGTTCTTTTATGCTGCTACTCTTTAATTTCTTATTAATTGTTTTATAGTGAAACTCCCCAAAATTCTCAAAAAAACATTGATTTTGATTTTGAATTTTTTTAGAAAAAGTACTAAACATGTTAGAGCTAATTCCATGCACAGTGTTACAAAACATACATTTCAGAACATGCATAAAAAATTTCAAACCCATGCTTCAATTACCAAAAAAGCCTTGGGGTATTTAATACAAATAGGATATGTAATAGGATATGTACAAAAATTCAACATGGAGAAAAATGAGTTTGAAGTTTTCATTCCATGAATTGTCTGAAACTTTTATGCAATATTAATTAACTTATTTAAAACTGCTTACCATAACAATTGCACAAATGTAGAACAATTAAACAGTATACTGCCATAATGAATATATAGAAGAAAACAAATGAAAGATCAATATTTCATAAAACTTTATTTTAATAATTATAAAAAAATAAATACACACACTACAGAGCTAATTCCATCCTCAGAGCTAATGCACAACATGTACAAAAGATGTTTATGTCTTTATTTCTTATCTTGCTTTATAAGATCTTGACCAAATCCATTTGCTCTTCAATTAACAACTCACTAACTAGAATTTTCACATGAATTGCACAATTCTTTCTTGAAATGATTTGTTACTGCATATATATAATGTCAGTCTCATTGACGCGCGGTAGAAGAATAATTAATTGATTTTTTATCAGGCTCTTTTCTAGCAGATAATCTGAAATGTGGGCATGGTAGTTGCTGTCCAGCTTCAAATATTGCTCCATAACTTGATAAAAAATGCAGGTAAAGCTTTGAAATTTTGCAGGCATGTTTATAAAGATTCGAGGTATCAAATAAGCCAATAAAAAATTTTCGACACTTTAAAGATTTTTAGGGTATTATATCTCCTTAAAAAGAAATATTATATACTTTGAAATTCTTTTTTGACTCTACTTGGTACATAATGTTACAAATTCATGGGGTTAGGGGGAGTAACCAACGACTCCAATTATTTGAATAATAATAGATTTATTAATGGACAAAGACAAACAAATAACTACACAAGACAAATTGGTATTTATACACAAAGAAATATTTATGAGAGATTATTTACAGTAGTTGTGAAAACACTCTCGCCATAAGCAAACCTTACGGAGCTTCAGGAATAGCATTGTAAAACAGTTCAGCTAGCAGGAATTTAAACAGATGAAGTCTCTCTATCTTATCGTAGTCATATTACAATCAGTTTCTGATCTCGCCCTTCATCTCAAAGGTCCCCTAT